>JASANE010003221.1:0-16721 GCA_030248225.1 Trileptium ribeirensis | reverse complement strand
CTAACGACTGATTTTCGTGATCTCAAAGCTTGATTTGCAGCGCTAGGGTGCTTTCGATAACTAACGTTGCAAACTGAGTCGTCCCGGTCCAATGACTCAAATGCATCGAAATTTTTATAAATGTCATCATGATAAATTTTAGCTACAACTGGTAATCCCGAAACGCTGTAGCAAAAAGGTTCAGCAGTTCCACTTTCATCGATAGTATTCTGATTTACATATACTCGCAAAATTTCACAATCTTCGTTGTAGTCTTCTGAAATAAAGAGTATTTTTACAAGTAAACCCCACAGTGAGAGAACCGGAGGGAGTGTTGTTACTCTGCCCTTATTGACGACTTTGTTGTTTCAATTTCAGGTCCATAAACCCGTTTAAAGTCCCGTTATAGCAATAATGGACCGGCAATGCTTCCATGATAATATTGCGATCATTTAAGTAATATTTCAAAACAAACAAATTCTTCCTTTCGTTCTTCCAATGACCAAAAAAGGAAAAACTTTTGAAATTTATAAATCACAAATTTTAAGAAAAATAATAATTTGAAGTGATTTTATGTAATAGGGCTTCTAATGCTTGCCTTATTTGATGGAAACCACACAATTATAATTGCTTTTATCATGCCACGAAACATATAGACACGTTCACTTGACCTTTATACGTTTATATAGCAAAATTGGTGAAATTCGACAATTTTGGTGACAAAATTTACCAAATTTTGCTGTGGTACCACCCACTAGGTTTATTAACATATCCAATACGGAGTTAAAACAATGAAACCAGCTTGTTTAACTGGTCAAATAACCCGATAATCGCATTTTTTACATCCTACAAGCAAACAACTATTTTTGTAAAAAATTTTGAAATTTGAACGATTTGGTAATTTTACACTTTGGTTCATAGCTCGAAAAGAACAGATCTGACAAAAAATCCACACCAATAAAGGTGTAGCTCTCGATGTCATAGCAACATGGTTTCCGTTTTTTGCTCCGAAACCACTATCTCGAGATATATGTCGTGAAAGACACATACCCAGATGGCCAAATTTCAAAAAATTGATCCTTGACCCATTTGGGACCTATTTTGATCAGAAAGACGTGGTCGGCGGGCTTAGTATCTAATGAAATGGCATAAATAGACTGAATATGTGATCGAAAAATTTATAACGATCCTTCCATCTGGTGATGAGTTACGATCTCCACAGACGAACAAAAAAGATTTTTTACCCTTTTTGCAGCTAATAAAGCCATTTGAGAAAACTCTGCGCGCTTCGAGCGTTGCGTTTCAATTACTGATTTTATTGTTCATACTTGTTAGTGTCATATTTATGATCATATTTAATTGTATACAACTTAACTGAATAGCAGTCAGTGGCATAAGGTTACATATGTATTATTTATCGTTTGCAAAACTTAATCTTTAGTTTACAACTAAAAACTATACCAAAAATTTTCGCGTGCCATCGGGTGGGTTGAGCTTGGGTCGCCTTAGGCATGGCGGTAGTGGTAATAAATATGGGCCATGGAAGGGGGTCAGATCCTCAAGAGTAAACCTTATCCGTATGAACACCTATGAGAAACATGTTAACTATAAGAAATAATTCACAAATGAAATGGAATTCAGTTGACTGGTCGATGTCGCGCCTTTTACTTGGATATAGTCAAAAGTATTAAAAGTCACTACTAGGAGTACATGAGTTTACTACAGCGCACGATTATGCATTTATCCTTATTTTCTGTTTAAAACGGTTGGTTGTTATACGAAAATCGTGTATTTTTGAGAATTAAGTGCATTGGGAATAATATAAAGCGAAACCAGTTTTCATGTGCGGTCACACCTCGGCTCTTCCTTGGCCATATACGACTCAACTCAGTTATCTATATAAAAAACTCCATATAAAAATGCGACAATCAGGCGTTAGTATAAAAATCCAGCAAGCAGGCATCAGTACAAAACCCCAACAACCATGCGTTATTATAAAAAAACACAATAATCAGACTTCAGTATAAAAACAGAACAACCAGGCGATAGTATAAAAACCCAACAATCATGTATTAGTATAGAAACACAACAACGACGCGTTACTATAAAAGACAACAACCAGCCGTTAAGTATACAAACTCAACAAACAGGCGTTGGTACGAAAACCCCAACAACCAGCGTTAGTATTAAAACCTAACAACCAAGTATTAGTATAAAATATCAACAACCAGACGTTAGCATATAAACAGCAATAACCACGCTTTAGTATAATAACCCAACAGCCAGGGGTTAGTATAAATATCCGACAACTAGGCGTTAGTATTAAAACCTAACACCCATGCGCTAGTATAAAAACACAACAACCAGACGTTAGTATAAAAACACAACTACCACGCGATAGTATAAAAACCTAACAATAATGTATTAGTATAAAAACCCAAAAACGACGCGTTAATATAAAACACAACAACCAGGCGTTACTATAACACGCAACAACCAGATGTTAGTATAAAAAACCACAACCAGGTGTTAGTATAAAAACACAACAACAAGGCGTTAAGTAAACAAACTCAACAAACAGTCATTAGTATGAAAAAACCCAACAGCCAGGGGTTAGTATAAATATCCGACAACTAGGCGTTAGTATTAAAACCTAACAACCATGCGCTAGTATAAAAAACACAACAACCAGATGTTAGTATAAAAACACAACTACCACGCGATAGTATAAAAACCTAACAATAATGCATTAGTATAAAAACCCAAAAACGACGCGTTAATATAAAACACAACAACCAGGCGTTAGTATAAAAACGCAACAACCAGGCGTTACTATAACACGCAACAACCAGATGTTAGTATAAAAAACCACAACCAGGTGTTAGTATAAAAACACAACAACCAGGCGTTAAGTATACAAACTCAACAAACAGTCGTTAGTATGAAAACCACCCAACACCCAGGGGTTAGTATAAATATCCGACAACTAGGCGTTAGTATTAAAACCTAACACCCATGCGCTAGTATAAAAAACACAACAACCAGATGTTAGTATAAAAACACAACTACCACGTGATAGTATAAAAACCTAACAATAATGTATTAGTATAAAAAAACAAAAACGACGCGTTAATATAAAACACAACAACCAGGCGTTAGTATAAAAACTCAACAACCAGACGTTACTATAAAACGCAACAACCAGATGTTAGTATAAAAACCCACAACCAGGTGTTAAGTATACAAACTCAACAAACAGTCGTGAGTATGAAAACCACCCAACAATCTGTGGTTAGTATCAAACTCCTACAACCAGGCGTTAGTATTAAAACCTAACAAACAAGCATTAGAATAAAAAATCAACAACCAGACGTTAGCATATAAATCCAATAACCGGACTTTAGTATAATGCGCGACTAAACTCAACCTACGCCCACTAACTATCCAATTATGTAAAACCCGGTGTCGAATCCACATCCATTGTTAGCGAACAAGTAAGAAAGGGGGTTCGATTCATTGCTAGGCCAGAAGTAGTGATTCGCAATCCACGACAATTATTAGTTTTCACTTAAGATTCCTCTCTGTTCGCGAACAAATTCAATGTAAATGCGACGGTATAAGCGAAAGGGTCTTGTATTTTGTCATTATGTTCGTGAACATAACCCTCGGTAATGCAAAAGCGATAAAATTTCGTTCGCAACCAATTTTAGTTTAAATTTTTGCTTGAGTTGATAGAGTTCGGTAACGCAATTTTTTCGAAATAACAAAATAGGATAGTCGGCGGACGCACGTTAAGTTTACTCACGCATAATAACCCAACAACCAGGCGTTAGTATTAAACCTAACAACCATGCGTTATTATAAAAAACACAATAATCAGACTTTAGTATAAAAACACAACAACCAGGTGATAGTATAACAACCAACAATCATGTATTAGTATAAAAAACACAACAACGGGGGTTACTATAAAGGACAACAACCAGCCGTTAAGTATGCAAACTCAACAAATGGGCGTTAGTATGAAAACCATCCAACAACCAGGCGTTAGTGTAAAACCCCAACAACCAGGCGTTACTACAATACCCAACAACTGGATGTTAGTATAAAAAACCCACAACCAGGTGTTAGTATAAAAACCCAACAACCAGGCGTTAAGTATCCAAATTCAAGAAGCAGATGTTAGTATGAAAACCACCCAACAACCAGGCATTAGTAGAAAACCCAAACAACCAGGCGTTAGTATTAAAACCGAACAACCAAGCATTATTATTAAAAATAAACAACCAGACGTTAGCATATAAACCCAATAACAAGGCTTTAGTATAATAACCCAACAACCAGGCGGTAGTATAAAAATCCGACAACCAGGCGTTAGTATAAAAACCCAACAACCACGTATTGGGATAAAAACCCAACAACGACGCGTTTTTACTCACTTAGCTTGTGTGAAACTCGCAAAAACAAGCTGTTGTGTTTTTATTTAGGAACCATTTTTCAAAACGTTCCCTGTTTGGCCCACTTGGGCTAAATGGGCATAGGTGTTGTGTTAACTGTCGTTGAATATGCGAATTCTCTGAATTCTTTGTCGTTTTCGAATTCTTTGAATATGCGTTGTTATTCTTTTGCCTAGGCGAGATTCCTTAAGGAACCGATCAACAGATCCTTGATGTCTTAGAGGTATACACTAGCCGTTTTCAGCCGTTCAACCTGGTTGGATTTCTGGCGCCGACTTGAATTCATTAGACATTGCACAATGCATAAATTAATTCGGACATAATCATGTTCAAGAATTCATCAAACAATAAGAATGCTAGCACTGCTAACTTGTGTTGGGCACCGGCCGAAAATCTGCTGGCCAGCCACAGGCCGACCGGAAAAGATTCAGAGCCACCTATCGGCCAGCCGGATAAACCGGTACACAGGCCGGCTAGGCAGGTAGGTATTCCGGACAGATTTCAGCCTGCCGGTGTGCTAAACAGGATATGATGTTATGCTGTGACAGTTTATTACGTACAATTTGATTTTGTGATGCGTTGAATAAATAAACCATAGATTTCGTTAAAAAGTAACTAGCGAAACGTAACTTTTTCTCAATACGTGTACAATTGTAAAGCTTCTATTAATGCATATAATTAATTAGATTATATAATAAGAATATAATTAATAGATCTCTAAACCTGCGCAAAAAATGTTATAAACACTAAGCAGTATTGAACTGTCCCACTGTGTATATATCGGAATACTTTTGAACGCGACCATTGAACAACTCGCGTACCAAGTGAGCAATTAAATTTTCGTGCATAAAAAATTTCAGTTTCTCAAAAAATGATTCCACAAAATTTTTTACAAAATTAATCTTAGAGAGGTGCTCCTATACTACTGTTTGATGCCAGCAGGAAAAGTAGCTGGAAGGGTGGTGGTAAACCGGTAAAGCGCCGTTTTGTCGGCTGGTCGTTTTTCCGGCTAGCCGGTTCAGTGTTGGGCCGTTTTACACCTCGCCGAACAGTAGGACGGCCGGGGGCCGGCCAGCCTAACGAAATATACGGCCTGCGCCAACACGACTAGCAGCACTCACAATTTTGTTACAATGCTTCGTGAAACATTTGGTGTTTGATGCAGAATTGTAGGGGCTGAACAGTTGACTAAGAAAAATATACTTACCCATAGCATGAGTACTCCACACATCGATATATTCAGCATCACCATAAGTAAGTTTGCGATGACCCATAACGATAATTTGCTTTATAATTCTTTTAACACATGTAAAAAAATTTATGTAAAGTAACACATATCAAAATAAATAACACGACTGCCAAAATAGCGCATTTCACACAAATTCTCCTTTCTATCAAGTTCAATGGTACTCCAAATTGTGCAATATTAGATTTGTAGATTATTTATATACAAAGCGTCAACAAGTTACGAAATCCCAAGCAAACACGGTGCCGCACAAGGCGTGACTAGCCCCGAAATTGTATGGTTAAGATTATAAAACACCCCATATTACCATAAGCACAGCGGTGTATATTTATATCCATATTCTTGGTTCTAAGGCTTCAATAAAATATCCGCGTCTGTGTAAGTATATGCTGTTACAAAGATACTTAAAGCTAGTGCTTTTGCAGGAATTGGAGCACTATCGCCATTTACATTGCGATTATCTTGCGACTATCTTAGATTGCGATCATGCGACTACCTAAGGTAGTTGGCAATACGCATATATATACATCCAAAAATAGCTGATTATCAAAACTATTAGATCAAAAACGTTGATAAAAGGATGGGTGGCAAGTGATACGGTTGATGTTAGTACATTGATATAATTTGAGATAACACTTGCTGTCTGATATCCAACTGTCGTTTGTATCATCTAGTTGTAACCAAATTTCGAACGCCATATCATTAGCCCTTTGAAGAAGGTACAGAAGAGCAGTTTTAAGCTGTTTTCTGCTATATATGTCGAGAGGTAATATTATCAAGAATTCATGACGGGTTATTGAAAAGAGTTCGACACGCCGAAAAAATGTCACATCAACTCATATGCCTTGTGAAATGAAGCTGTCGATATTTGCGTCATCTGACCCACTTTATAGGAGGGTGATAAATTTTCCTCTTTTGTACTATTCACTACATTCCGTCTAATTTCGACATGACCCCAACTTTTGTGCACAAGAAATTTTTTTATAATATTTTTGTGCGAGATTTTCTTTAAATATTTTTTAATTTAAACCAAAATTTACAGAACCAAAGATTTTTTCGAGGTGATATGGTGCAAGTTGGGGCAAACAAGACAAAGAGTGGAGAAAATATGTCACTTAGATAATTGATACAAATGAATATTTTTTAATTTAAACCAAAATTTACAGAACCAAAGATTTTTTCGAGGTGATATGGTGCAAGTTGGGGGTAAACAAGACAAAGAGTGGAGAAAATATGTCACTTAGATAATTGATACAAATAAATATTTTTTAATTTAAACCAAAATTTACAGAACCAAAGATTTTTTCGAGGTGATATGGTGCAAGTTGGGGGTAAACAAGACAAAGAGTGGAGAAAATATGTCACTTAGATAATTGATACAAATAAATATTTTTTAATTTAAACCAAAGTTTACAGAACCAAAGATTTTTTCGTGGTGATATGGTGCAAGTTGGGGGTAAACAAGACAAAGAGTGGAGAAAATATGTCACTTAGATAATTGATACAAATAAATATTTTTTAATTTAAACCAAAATTTACAGAACCAAAGATTTTTTCGAGGTGATATGGTGCAAGTTGGGGCAAACAAGACAAAGAGTGGAGAAAATATGTCACTTAGATAATTGATACAAATAAATATTTTTTAATTTAAACCAAAGTTTACAGAACCAAAGATTTTTTCGAGGTGATATGGTGCAAGTTGGGGCAAACAAGACAAAGAGTGGAGAAAATATGTTACTTAGATAATTGATACAAATATTTTTTAATTTAAACCAAAGTTTACAGAACCAAAGATTTTTTCGAGGTGATATGGTGCAAGTTGGGGGTAAACAAGACAAAGAGTGGGGAAAATATGTCACTTAGATAATTGATACAAATAAATATTTTTTAATTTAAACCAAAATTTACAGAACCAAAGATTTTTTCGAGGTGATATGGTGCAAGTTGGGGCAAACAAGACAAAGAGTGGAGAAAATATGTCACTTAGATAATTGATACAAATAAATATTTTTTAATTTAAACCAAAGTTTACAGAACGAAAGATTTTTTCGAGGTGATATGGTGCAAGTTGGGGCAAACAAGACAAAGAGTGGAGAAAATATGTTACTTAGATAATTGATACAAATAAATGTTTTTTAATTTAAACCAAAGTTTACAGAACCAAAGATTTTTTCGAGGTGATATGGCGCAAGTTGGGGGTAAACAAGACAAAGAGTGGGGAAAATATGTCACTTAGATAATTGATACAAATAAATATTTTTTAATTTAAACCAAAGTTTACAGAACCAAAGATTTTTTCGAGGTGATATGGTGCAAGTTGGGGGTAAACAAGACAAAGAGTGAAGAAAATATGTCACTTAGATAATTGATACAAATGTTGTAAAAACTGGACAACCTATTTAAGATGATGTGACATATATTTTCGTTATAACTAACCGCTGAACGAGGAACGAATATGTAATTACAAGACTCATACTCTCAAGGGCAAGATTTAATTTCTGCCGTTTGTATGCTAAGAATGGTTCTGCCATCGCTCAAATTGCTTCTGGAGGTAATAATTGGAAGGATTCTATACATCCATCATCGCTGTCATCCGAAGATTATGCCGCTATATGAAATTTTACCCGGATTTCGCACACCTATTATCTTTCGGTTAAGAATTGCAAGAGCCGGTTTCCTCAGATTATCAAAGGGAAAGTACGATGAGCTGCCTGTGTTTCAAACATAGTTTATTTAGTATCCTCATGTGAGTCTATGGTTATACGATTTTAACCAAATGAGGCACAGTTAACAAAATGTAAATTTTTAAAATACTAAGCGCCTCGGTCGGCGAAATCCTAACTACCGTAAAATTTTTGAACTTTAACGACACTTGAACAAATGAGGCAAAAATGTATAAAACGAAAAGCAAAACCAAGGAGACGTTGACGCATAGCTAGCTCTACAATACATTTACCAATATATTATAACCGCCACAAAATATAATGCAAAAATAATATAAGAGTTCGTTTGAACCGTCGCCTTCACAACCTTCAGCTTAATATATAAGCCAAAAGTACTAAAAGGCATGACCAGTGTACTATATCTTTGTAATATAATAGGTTATTCTTTTTTCTATAAAGCTGTGGATTTGGTACAGAGTTGGGTATTTCCTCGATTTTAGTGCACTATAAGCACAACCTGAATTGGGAAAACAAGTAAAACCATGCCATTGCCTACAACTAAAAACGCTTAGTGACAATACTCTTTGGGAACAGTGTTTATTTAGCTTTTGAATAAATTGAAATCTAACAAAAGTAGTATAAATGCTTAAATAAATGATTATTTAACGGTTTAAATTTTACTATAAATGGTATAATTGCCCAATTTGAATGCTTAACTATAACTGTCATGTATAATCTGTAGGAATCCAATATCGATAAGAAACGACAGGACTATTAAAACTATTCTGTTGCTCAAGTGTAGTTTTAGCGTTATATCCAACTCTGATTATTTAATGACTTAAATTTTACTATAAATGGTATAATTGGCAAATTCAGATGCTTAACTATAACTGTCATGTATACTCTGTAGGAATGCGATGTCGATAAGGAACGATAGGACTATTAAAACTATTCTGTTGCTCAATTGTAGTTTTAGCTTTATATCCAACTCTGATTATTTAATGACCTAAATTTTACTATAAATGGTATAATTGCCAAATTCAAATGCTTAACTATAACTGTCATGTATACTCTGTAGGAATGCGATGACGATAAGGAACGACAGGACTATTAAAACTATTCTGTTGCTCAATTGTAGTTTTAGCTTTATATCCCACTCTGATTATTTAATGACTTAAATTTTACTATAAATGGTATAATTGCCAAATTCAAATGCTTAACTATAACTGTCATGTATAATCTGCAGGTATCCGATGTCGATAAGAAACGACAGGACTATTAAAACTATTCTGTTGCTCAAGTGTAGTTTTAGCTTTATATCCAACTCTGAGTATTTAATGACTTAAATTTTACTATAAATGGTATAATTGCCAAATTCAAATGCTTAACAATAACTGTCATGTATACTCTGTAGGAATGCGATGTCGATAAGGAACGACAGGACTATTAAAACTATTCTGTTGCTCATCTGTAGTTTTAGCTTTATATCCAATTCTTTAGAGAAGAAGTCGTTACGTGGTTGTGTGGATACATGTCCACTATCCGAGACTTTAGCATTTTAAGGCTACCACAAAGTTAATACTAAACGACTTGGTTAGCGAATTCCCAACTACCGTGAAAATTCAACTTTAATTACTGTCTGTTAGGTGATATATTTTTCATTCGGGCCTAGAGGTTGGAGCTTGAAGACGTAAGAATGTGAAAATCTACCTCCTGAAAACTTGGATAGGGGTCGGATTCGAATTCAGGATCTGCCACCATTGCATCTGCAAGCAGGCGTTCCTCCGACTGAGCTTTCCATGCTTTTGTTCACAGCAGATATAGAGCCGCCATATTCAACACTGTCAAAACAAAAATAACAACAAACAAAACACAAAACATCCGGAAGCCTAGCCATGGACCATTAACCAACTTAAAACAAAACACAGAAAGCCATGCTGGATGTTTGTTTGGACCTTCGGCGATCTACCCAAAAAACAGCTAAACGTAGTAAAAGACACAACAAGAGGACAATATCTGTGCTGCCAAAAAGTACATCGGTTTATCCATCTGCTTTATAAGGCTGTTGAATTGGTACAAAAGTTACGCATTTTCACGAATTTAGTGCACTAAAGGCCCAACGGTAGTTCGGAATAATCAAAATCCCAAAATCATTATCCACGCTAAAGCGAAGATCAAAAGAATCAAGTAAAATATTGTCTAAATAATTAATTTTATACTTAGCCAACGGCAAACCGTGTTGTTTCTGGAGCAATTAGGATGCCGAATTTGGTTTTCGTTATACCTTTTGTTGTATCTGCCGAGCCGTCTAAGTATACAGCAGCAGTAATATAAATATACCCAAAATTGAAACACTTTGGTGGCCTTCAATTAGGTATATCAGTTTTGCGCGAATGCTAACATTAATATTTTAGGACGGTAACTGGTTGGTCAATTTTGATCCATGTGTCATTGGTAGGTCTGTAAAATATTGTAAGTGAAGCTCCCTGTGAGTCACGGGTCACTACTGGATGACTTATGCACATTCCTGACCATGAACATTAGTACAATGATCTGAATTTCAGCAATCGTGATTATACCCAAATATCATCATTTTACTCTAATCTGCCACTTTCTATACGCAATTATTGGTCCTACAACCGGTACCCTGAGGTCGTTAAACCATCACTACCTAATCAAATCCGACAAAATATCTGATAAAACTATGAAAAGTGGTTGTGGTTTGATGAAAGCAGACTTAGCGGCCTCTTTATTCTCCACTTTATGTGAAGAAGAAGAAGTGCAAAACAATAAATTAGTTCTCGACGACACCGCAGGCAGTAACCATTAAATACAAAAGCTTTGGTTGCGCCGCGTTGAGACGTGTCGGTTTAATAAAAATTGAAAATGCGAATTAGCCTGAAAACCGATAAACCAAAATTTTTATCGTTGTTGGTATTCACCAAAGCACTTAATAAATCTAACGTTGTTTTTTTTCAATTTCATAGTTCTCTGCAATTTCATAGTTCTTTTCAATTACATGTTTGCGAGCAATTATATACTTCGCAGGCACCGTTGGGTCTCTCGATTTTGAGGTCATGTTGAAAATGAAGCTTCTTATATTTTTATCTATGCTCCCATGGTTGTGGTCGTTAACAGTTGTGAACCTACATAGGCTTTGTCGACATTGATCTTCAGCCGCCATTTCTTAGTGCCATGTTAGTCCCATAATGTTTTATATGTTACAAGAATCATTCATTGGTTTGAAACAAAACGACCATAGACGTAAAAAAGTAAGGTTCCTGCGGGAGTTGAACACTAACTATCTGAATTGGTAGATCTACACAGCACGCTATAGCACTCAGTCACGTTTTAATAAACGGGTCCTGCATTGCATTGTGGGTCATTTGCCGTGAGATTTTCTTAAGAAGTTTCTAAACGCCGCAGATATTTTAGGTGAATAAATTAGAGCGGACATCAAAGTACTCTTAACAACAACAAGCTAGCTACCATAATTTAACGGTTTGAGCCAGAAAACCCATTATAAAACCGCTCTACTTTTGGAATGACGATTTGAATCGCCGTTTATATCCTAGGCCATGCGCTTTTTTATTTCGTACAACCACTGAAGCAAAAATCATAAAAACTGTTTAGTTTACTAAAAAATTGCGCAGCAATAGAGGAACAATTAAGGGTTGTTATTACCTAGGGTAAACTCAACGGTTAAAATGCTCGTTGTAGATCTGTGTGCCAGTACGCCTATCTCATAACCTTACCAGATACTGGTTCAATTTTTGAGCCCGCATGCAGCGTGTACCAGTGGGTAGCTGGCAATCCAGTTGGTATCACGTACTGATAACGTGCATAATTCTGCGTGCTCTGTAGTCAGCGCCATTTTCGAAACGCCAGGTGGTTGATGTATAGCAAGCGCCATCCGGAAGACATATCAATTCTATTAAATGAGTGATGTCCTGAACACATGATGGTTCTTTTGACATCCGCTGTCAAAATTACTAGATGCTTTTTATAGGGCGCACTTCATGATTCCCTTTACTGACTGGAATCGCTATCACCGAAATTACTAAGTCATGGCCTTGATTTCACGATGCTTAAAAGACTACGGTTCTTTTCGTTTAGTTGGCGCTGCCTAAAAAATTTTGTCAGAGGGTTTCCGATCGAAAAACAAAAAGGATCTGTTAAATCGACGCTGTAGCAAAAATCGTGGCACAGGGCTATAGCAATTGTAGAGTATCGCTTATTCACAAATTTAATAGTTTGCATTGCAAAAATACAAACATTAAAACTAGAACGCGATAGCAAAAGTAGCATCTAATTACAAAAGTATAAGGTCTATAACTTAGAAACCAGAACGGATATGTAGCCAGAAGGTAACGAACTCATTTCAGATCTCTGAGAAATACAACTTTTATATTATGTTTTATATCCAGCCTAAAAGGAAATTGGATTGACCACTAGATATCTGTAAATTACAGCGGTATGTCAAAGGTTTTTTAAAACTTTAGAAATGACCTATGCTGTGTATTAAATAGCTAACTATATATTAAATCTGATTTAAACAGTTTAAATTGGGTTTGCATAAGCCCGAACCTCTGGCGCAGGTCGGGTGCCATTTTTGAAGATCGACAACGCGTGCATCCGGAAGACGCAAAATAAAAATTTTAGTGTGTATTCTGTTGTATCTACACAACATATAAGGTAATGACAAGGAAGTTTCATATATAGGTGAATTAACGTGTTTATGGAAAGCTTAAATACGCGTTACTCTATATAAAAACAAGAACGATGTTTCAAATTTTGGCTACTGAGTCGGTCCTTTTAACCCGAGTTTAGCTTTATCTCAGTTTGAATCAAGAAGGTCTGCGTCGAATTTGACGCATTTCAATCTAGTTTTCATTGGTAATGCTAAAAGCTTGATAGCGTGTTTTTGCAGCTTATTTAATAATTTCCATACTTCATAAGCAGTAAAGAATGGTTAATGTAAGCGTAACATAGCTGTGATTTCAAAAAGCAGAGTTCACTATCAATAATGGTACTGCTTGGATTTAAAATTGACAAATTCAACCCTCTTGGCAGCTGCAATGCTCACATTTAATACCTGAAATTATATCAATATATGAAAAGTAACATTTTCCTAGGGTCTTTTCGGTTATCCCCCCAGCCCGAATTTCGTCAATTTTAAAGGTACAGATAAAATTTTGGTACCAATCGATTCAGCTCGATGAGCTGGTTCAGAAAATACTCATTTTACCCACATCCCTGACAAATTTTTTTCGATTTTTTGAGGTCCCGATGGTCCCCCCTCGGGAACCCAAAAATTTTTTCTTCGGAATATGGTTATGTTGGGTATCATCCGACTCGGATTGATGAGACAAGTCGATTAGTGTGTAATTTTTTGAAATCTACCCCACCGTTAGAAAGTTATGAGGGCACAAGTAATCTTTAGGGGCCGTACGTTGTAACGTTAGAAAAAAGAACAGCTTAGAGCGGGGGTTCGGGGGGCGGCAGCCCCCCGACTTAGTCTTAGGCTTAGTGTATGTCTCATATAAGGGCCTCAGCTTAGGCTAAGACTAAGGCTTAGGCTTAGTACACCCAGAACGGCATGGCCTGCAATCCATTTCTGCGCCTCAGGGTTACTTGGGCCGTCATAACTTTCTAACGGTGAGGTAGATTTCAAAAAATTACACACTAAGCGACTTGCTCATCAATCCGAGTCGAATGATACCCAATATGACCATATTCCGAAGAAAAAAAATTTTGGGTTCCCAAGGGTATGTTTCATATATTTTCGTATTTATAGTAAAGAGATAATTTTCTATATTTAAAAACAATAATTTCCAAGTTCAAAAAATTCCGTAATGTTAAGAATAATATTCTTTTATGCTTAGTACTGAAATTTTATAGGAAATATTTCCTTTAACAAAATTTGGTACCAAAATTAACAGTGTACAGAGGACTTCGAATATCAACTGCTAAAACAATAAATCGGTATGGAGGTGGTACTACTTGAGTATGGAGAAAACGCACCGTTGTTTTTCCTTATTTTGGAAAATCAAACTTATTAATTAAAGATTTTCTACGGCCCAAAATTTCTTTTACTTTCACAAAGAAATAACACGTGTATCTTATCCCGAGCTCGTGCAACATTGTCGTCAAAAATCACTCAACCTCTAGTAACCGGTACGTTTTCATAATGGCACCAATACACTTTTTACTTCCGAACTCTGTTTAGTATACGGCTGCATTCGTCTGGTACTAGCATTTGATCTTTGGTGGTCCTTCACATCATTTCCTTAGCCTTCTCGTGCATGTCAGCATGTAACTATTGTACGGCAGGCCTGAGGTGACAATTTTTTAGCTCGACATCATCGCAGTAATTAAGTCATTTTTTACAGATTTGGGCACCTAATTTGAACGTCACAGATACTCAAATTTGAGTAGAAGCTGCGGCTTACTAGATCTACCCAAAGTTTGCGTCGGGTATCCAGGTAGCTAGCTTGGTACCCGGATAGAATGGTACACGGTTTGATAAGCTTAGCTAGCTCAGTGGGATAAATAATGTCATTTTCGTTCTTGAGGCATTTCTCCTAGCTTAAAATACGGATACAGCCGAGCTATAGCTTCTATAAAATTATCTAGTACTACAGACACCTAGCGAGACACGTGGGTGAGATTGCTTATTACGACTCAGTCGTGCGTACAAAATTGTAAACGTCGGGATGTTTCTAAGCGCGAATGAAAATAAATGACGTGTATGTTAGTAGTTACTGTGTTGAAAGCATCATATGGACGATATGTTCGAATTTGATTTCTTAATATTGTACTCTGAAAATTAAAGAACATGCATGCTCGAAGTGCGATGTCCACGCAGGGGTAGCCGGGTCTTCAGGGGATAAGCAGGACTCCGGGAAGGGAGGATTTCGGGGTGGAGGGGTGGCGGTGCGGCTCCTTCAATGACTATGAGCACGGCAGCTGTGGTGCCATGAAGTGGATGGGGTCTTGGAACACATCAACTTGAAGTGGGACTGAAAATTTAGGTTCTAGGTTTTGTTTTACTGGTATAAATCACTTATTGCATTTTGATTGTCGGCTGCACGATTATAAACGTAATACCGCTCTTATAACTTTGACAATATGAGTGATTTTGGGTTTACATAAAACACTGCATGCCTCCGTAGAAAAAATACTAACCCGAAATATTTCGAACACGAATCGGCTCGAACAATCAAAAATATTTCGACATGATTACGATGTGCAAATCATTATTTGTAGCAACCAGTGCTTTTGCATGGTTGCTGCCTGACCCCATTTAAAAGTGTATTTGAAAAGTGTGTCTGCGTAGAAAAAATACTGACCCGAAATATTTCGAACACGAATCCGTTCGAACAACCGAAAATATTTTGACATGATTACGATGTGCAAATCATTATTTGTAGCAACCAGTGCTTTTGCATGGTTGCTGCCTGACCCCATTTAAAAATGTATTTAATGTCTCTGCCTAGTTGTAAGAGTCGAACATATTGACCATATTGAGCCGGTGGTTGCTTTTCTTTTCCATCAGGTACATGTTCACTTGTTGATAATTAATATACGACTTTCACTAACATCGTGAGTATGATATAGGTATAGGCTTGACAACAAAGGGGAAGAAATTCCTGAGATATTATATTGACGCTGAGTTTCAGGGCTTATGGAGTCCCCCGGGAACCCATTTCAAGATCGCTGTTGCCATCAAGGAAATCAATCCTGAAGCCAGCTGTCACGCCCAAGATGAATTGTTGGAAGAAGCAAGTATGTTTAGGCTAAAATTGCGTCGTAATTCAGGGAAAATTAAAAAATGTTTCCTACTTAATATCTTAATTTTCTGGATATATCTATAAAAACGTTGACGACACATGTACACCTGGCCAAATTTTAGCATTGCTTTGGCGATAATTTGTTTTTTCCAAATGTTGTTTACTTTGCATTGAAGCAAATAGGTTGAACTGTTACAGAGGCTAGTTGGGTACACGAAAGGTGAAAAACATATTATCTTATAGGATCACAAATTTGGCCTGTCCAAATAAAATCTATGTCCATTGTTAGGTAGGTGGTGTTTCACCAGAGGGTCACGTTGGGTTTTACGATAGTATAAATCCATCATATGGCACTTTTAACGCTCATGGAACGTGATAAACTGAAGTTTGACGTATAGAAGGGAGATTAATTAAGCGATATGTATGTGTTTTTCAACTTTGGTTGGAACTTGCCATAAAACAGTAATGTAGAACTTACAATTATCGTTGTATGTATATGGTAGGTCCATTTATGCATTCCAAATTTACGAATCTATATTTTTCTGGTAAACGCAAAGGAAATATAATATAATTGAGCAAAGGC
>JASANE010003220.1:0-62780 GCA_030248225.1 Trileptium ribeirensis | reverse complement strand
AATTATAGCTAGTGATGTGAACGGGGGAGGGGAATAAGGAAACCGCACGGGAGGGGTAAGGTGTTTGACGTAAGGAGCTTTAATAGGAAACTAGTAGCGTGCTGACCTGGAGGCAGCCGCTAAGGCAAAAGCGGAGTGAGCATCATTAAGAATTCGCGCTAGGCTCCCGGTTAAAAGTCCGAGCATTTGTTCCTGAGTATTTTCGTTGATCGTCCACCGACAATTTGGCACAAACCCAGTCTTCCAGGCCGTTTAGACACGGTAGAAGACTGTAATAATTTTCATTGATCAGTTTAGGATTCCGCCACAAATTGGCACCGAAAAACGTTATGATTTTCAATCGATTTTACAGAGGACAATGGAGCTTCTTTTGACTCATGCTCCATCTGCGCCCGTTCTCGAAGTCATAGCTAGAGTCGAGTCTAAGTATAGGAACAGTACAAGAATGACTCCAGGTCACACGCCTTAAAGACCCAATAATGGGAAAGAAGAGAGAGCGATTCGCTCAGAACGTACGCAGTCATTTGCACAGGAGAAATTAAGAACGGAACCCCTGATGCTAGCCCCGAAAAGTTGAGCTTCTACCCTGAGATTTGCTTCGCTCCGAATAAAAATTTTTTAGTCAACTAACCCCAAAATTTAAGATGGGTCTCAGGCCGTTTAGACACGGTAGAGCACTCCGTCGTGCAATTTTAACAATGTAACCACTAGCGATTGGTCGATGCGGTCGCTCCATAGGGAGTGACGTATCAGGACCTTTCGTGCGTTGTTGTCCCGTTTCTCACGTTTTTCTTTTCAAATCTCCTATTCTAACCACGTAGGGGTATCCGAAGTGTTTTTAAGTTTAAATCACAACCAGTCTCTTTTGGTACTCACACTGAGCAATTCGTTGTGGGTGCGGCAGCACGTGCCCTGTCCATGCTGGCAAATGACTGCGGGCCTTCAGCTAAATTAAAGACGCTCGGAGAGGAGCATGACCAAAACAGGGAACGAGACGGAGTCAGCTGCAGCGTATAGGCAAGTCAAATTCTAAGGCAATTCGTGTGCTCGCACCCGTTAGTCGAGCGACGACCCTGAGAAGACTACCAAGTGATTGTTTCCCCCAGCCTTTTCTGTGAAAAAAAACTTATAGGCGCGGACCCATAAACCGTTTAGACACGGTGGGTTTCGATATAGCGCCACCTTTTCATGTCAAAATCAGCGATTTAGGAGATCATTACGAGACAGACGAAATTCGGGAGTCGCGGCAGCGCTTCCCTCTTTTTATGACGACCCGCACTTTAAGCTGGCCCTGGCGCATGCAGAGTCGGTGACAAACTCTCATTATAAGTAACCAGCAGCTGACGTCCGGCCTCAAGATCACGTACGAGATAGAGTACAAAGTGAAAAGAGGTTAATGATAGGAGAGTGTCCAATGCCCAGAGTTTTTATATGCGAAATCACCGAGCGGTCGGCAAGGAAAGTTCATTGTTGCATCCTGTCAGGCGGGCAAGACGGACCATAGGGTACAAATTGTGGACGCAAGAAGGATCAATTTTTACGTGGGGTTCAACCAGGATTCACATCACCCGTGTGGTACTTAATCATATCACGGGGTGCCCTGCGAGGCACCCATGTATTTTGGTGTACATAATTCATCTTGGTTACTCGAATGTAATAACTTGTCATTTATCCAAATAAAGTGTTAGCGTGTGAAACTTGTAATCGGCGATATATGCTTAGGGTAGGGGTTTAACCAGCGGTCTAAGGTCATGAATCCGAAGTTAACCTAAGGCTAAATTTCAAAGTTCAGGTAGTCCCGAACTTCATAGTTAGGCGCGTTCAGTAGTAGGTGCATAACTATACGCAAATTTTACTCGCGTTGGACAAGGGCCTTGGAGATTGAGCTCCAGGTGTTCCCTCAAGCTAACGGTCCGGCAGGAGACCTCTCGTGGAACTAACCAAATGTACTGTCGAAACTAGGCCCTAAAGCATTAGGCAAAATTAAGGAATCGCGCCTCCATTAAGGATTTAAATAGAATTGAGGGAAAGGCGAGTCAGCCTTATTACCTGTGAGCAGGCTTAGGGGTTGACTCTCCCTCGGGGGACCTTCGTACCACTAGATACGTGGGCCAAAATAGGGGCCAGGCCGAACACCCTGGTTAACCCGCCGGCAGCCTGCTAAGCTAAGCGGTTCCCTTAGGTCATCGCATCGATCACCGGGGAGTCGTGGAAGCCGGGGTTGTCCGGGCACCACGTTAGGAAAAATGGTGGTGCAGCTGGGATCCCTTAGGGCCAGAACTGGTCCTAGTACATAACAATCATCGCCCGCATCTCTAACGCTGATTTGAGAACGATTACCGGTCATATGGATTCCTTGCCATTTGCATGTGAAGCTTTCGGCTTCTGTGAATATCTACATACATCCATGCCTAGTGAACGCCTGCCAGTAGAATCCTTTTGGCTCATTCACCTGACGAGTGTAAGCGGCCGCGAGGTAGGTCTCTTTAGTCTTGGAAATGGGCAGTGCGCGAGATCTATATCCGACTTGCGTCGACATACCAATGAAAGGTTGGCGGTCCCATCTCTTTAGGGAACTAATAAAAAACCTGAAGACCGAACGTTCTGGCAGAGTTTGATATCGAGCGACAAGCTTCCCCTGGATTTCGATGGTTAAGGTAGATTCAGTAGATTATGAAGTGGATGGATAAAAGCTTGATGTTGTAGCGAAATGCATGCAACATCATTTTAGCATTTGTAATTGTTGTTTGGAAATGGCTGGTCCGATTTCATTTTGGCCTTTAGCAGAATACCAACTTCGAGTTTAATACGAACTTGTTAGAGCCAAAATCGTCTGCTATTTTTATCATCTTACCGTGCGCTATGTAGGGATAAACAAGAGTGGCACTGTACATAAAGTTGTGCATTTCTGAAACTCTTGTTTGTTGGAAAGCTGACAAAAATATCTGTTAGGCGGCGGTAACCAGCAGCTGGGCGTGAATCTGCAACCGTTTTCATCGTTAAATATGTTGAAGGTTCAATAATTTGCTCGTATATTAGCATAAACCTTAGGCCCGTAATTGCACGGGTGCGCAATAAGTACCAGCTGGGTTACAGCGAAGACGAAATCCATTGAATCAAAAGCCTATTCATCAGCTATATAAATAATTCTCTCTTCAGTTCAAAATATCTATTTGTAGAGTTCTGCAGCATACGTGTAATGTAATGGAAAAATTGTCTATTTCAAGTTTGGGCAGTAGTTAAAAAGAACAGCTTAGTGAAGGGGTGTTCAGGGCAGGTAGCTCGTCAACTTAGACATAGGCTTAGTTCAAGACTTATATAATGATGCTATGCTTATGCTATGTTCAGCCTTAGCATAAAAATTATAAGAATGCATGAATATTACTTACACTTTTGAACGTTATAATTATAGTCGTTGCACTAATCGTCGAGTTTTGTTACAATGCCGTGAGTTTCGTAATATTTGCACGAACGCTGTTAGGCGATAATATTGCCCGACGTAACAAGATTCCATCATTTCCCGTGTACATCGAAAGGCATAATTATTCATTTTGAGTAGTAGCGTTTAGAAACGCATTGATTTTAAACCACAAAGTACACAAGTCTGCTAAATTAAATATATTGTCGATTCAATTAAAATTCCTCTTTCTATATTGACGGCATATTCCAGCTCCTATGTTAAATTTGTAGCTGTAAATCATGATTACGCAATTTGGAAATGCCTGAACTAAAATATATTAACATTCAATTGACGCGATAAACCACTGAAAACAGCGTAACAGACGGTTCACAAAGTGTATCCGTGTCAAACAGGACAGAATAAGAGACGTTTTACATTTTGATGACAAAATATTTGTTCAAATCAATCACGCAATAATGGACCAAAGAATATTGCTTTAACAGAAGTTTGATTTATGCAGAAAATTTTATATACACTCGGAGCTACAATTTTGTATACACGCGGAGCTAAGACTTTAACAATGACTATAAGTAGATAAAAGCTCCGGTTTTGCCGCCGCTCCCTCACCCATACCCGAGCCTAGCGCATACCGACGACGGACCAGATGTGGCACAGGCACAGCTCGACGGTGCACCAGGCTGGCACAACCTGGCACAGAGAAAAGTCCACTTTGTCTTTTGTGTCCAGACGTTGAGAAGTCGCTGCACGGTACATGGTGGCACGGGTTTTGCCTGCCATAGTCTTTGCCCACGTTCTCATGCCCGACCCTTAAACACTAGAACAAATAACGGAAATTAACAAAACTTTATATGTAAAGAACCAAAATCACAAAATATAAAAAATGAATCAGGAGAGAAAAGTTCTGCATTGTTACCCATTTTGAGGTTCCATAACCCATTACATTTTTACTCAATTTTAAAATATTCACAGCATTTATAGAACAAATCTCTAGAAATACGCACCGCTGTTTAATTTTTCAGAAATTGATACAAAAAGTAATGGGCAAATTTACTGTCAAGGTACTAAAAAAAATTGAAAGATAGACATTGTAAGTTGGAAATGTGAGTTTTAACATTTTTATGTTTGAGGGTTCATAGATTACTAAAACATTTATGTATTATTTTTACGCATCGTAGTCAACATACTTAACGTGCCGCTAATTTATATTTAACACATCATATTAGCTCGCCTCAAAATCGCCCACCTGAAGCAAAAACAACTATCAAAATTTTTCTAAGTCCAGCTGCATATCTATGTATCTATATGTACCTGTATTTGTATTTACTTACCATGTGTGTTTATAAATATATAGCAATATGTAAGTATGTATATTTCTCAAAATGTGCATGTATCCAAATTAACTTTATACATATGTGTGAATACATATTTCTTTACCTCACTATATAGATATATATACACCTTTATAAAATTTTAAGTTTAAAATTTAAATATTGAACGCGATTGCGTAAGCGCAGAACTCACTGATAAGGAATAATAAATGAAAAAATTTTTATTCTAAGCGGCCTATAAAAGCAGTGATTTTTAGTTTTCACCACTCAGGTGTCACTGTGATATTCAGTTCAAGAAGAAAACCCTACTATCAAATTTGAACGACGTTGGAATCACGGGTTAGTTTACTTTTTGAAATGACTCATAACTCGTTAACCGATAGATATAGATCATCGACGTCAAGGTTTGATGCCCAGGAAGTTAGGTTTTCCAGGGCGCTCTTTCAATGGGTGCTAGTTACGATTTTGTAAGATAAGTTGTTCTTGAATTACGTGTAAAAATTTCAATTACTTCGTAACTGATTTTTAATGGTTTTCTCAAATTAGTCAAAATCTTATCTACCTCCAAAGAACTTTCAATATATAAGTTGTCGAGGGCGTTCTTTCAAATGGGGCTAGTCAGAGTTTTTAGAATAAGTGTTTCATGGGTTATGGGTAAATATCTAATTTTCTCGTAATTCATTGTTAATTTGTAATATTCGTGGAACTCTGTCGAAATGTGTTTCTAAAGGTTTTCGAGGCCACTGTTTTGAATCTCGCAAGTTAGACATTAAAAGACAACATATTTCAGGGCCTACATTAATTTCTAATGTCCTAGAAGAATGGTGTTTGTATATTGTTTGTGTTTCAAACAGTTCATTCTATCTAATTATGGTACGACATAAACCAACAATTCACAACCGGACAGAGATCAGCTGCAGTTGTTATGGAGCAACGTTCACACGCGATGACAATCTTAATCGTCATGTGAACATAGCGCCAATCAGGTTTTTTGAACGCGTTGAGTCCTCAGCGGTAAATGTTGTTCTACAACCTACACCGCATCGAGTCAAACCTTTAACTTTTCTACGCCAAATTCCAGAATGGCACTGATAACTTCAGTAATATCGACCTGATTCAGCAAGTAGCTCACCATGTTACAAACAATGATTAATCAATGCCGCCAAAACGCCAGTGAAGTGATCAAAAGAACGGGATAATGCAGCTTTCCAACTCAATGTAAAGATAATTGATGAGCACGGTGCTTTCTACAAAGTCCAATGGGATAAAGCTCTCAAAGCCTACATTACTAGCTACTGCGTCAATCCCCAACGATTTATGTCAGGAGTCAGGATCATTCGCTCTTCCTCACCGATGCACGGCCACTATTCAAGAAGCTGTTGCAGAGTATCATTAACCATAGCACTAAACTTTGGATTAGTGTGAAGTGTGAGCTCCAAAATCCTGACGGATCTTAACTTATAACTGATTTCGCCTTCAAATCTCGCATAATATTACTTCCATACGACACTGAGTCTGATCTGTCGCCAATTTTCAACGAAATAACAGAAACAATGGAAGATTTCGAAGCAATAGGATCGCGTGGTTCCTTCCGGATGTTCGACATGTTGAGATTCATGTTAATATATATCGACAGTCCCCTAAAGGGATCATCGTGTATAATACTACCTTCAACTTTTCGAAATAAATGTGCAATACATACCATTCAAAATAACAAGGATAAGTGCTTCCTGTGCTCGATTTTGGCTTCTTTGCCTCATAAGGATCGGACACAACACGCCGAGCGTGTTAACAACTATTATCCCTTTGTAAACCAACTGGACATGGATGGAATCGCCTATCCTGTCGAAATTAGCGATATACCAATGTTTGAGCAGCCAAATATTGCGATAAACGATACGGCGTTGAATATGATACTGGTAGTTATCCTTTGTTATATCAAAGTCGCAGAACCAACAATACATTAGTCTGATTTTATACTGTTGACTCCCTGCTCTAGAGTCGACTAATAAATTTCTCATTTTACCTCGAATGTAGAGGTCGCCTTATATTATTTATGTTGATTTTGAATGTCTGTTTCAAAAAGCCAACGTGTGTATGCCTTCTCTACTAAATGTCACATACAAATATTTATCAAAGACACGAAGCTTGTGATTGTGGTCTAGTAGAGGTATTTCGCTGTTGCAGTTATACAGTTGAAATTGACAATCCTGTCGTCTACCGCGGTGAAAATGCAGTCAATAGTTTCCTTAACAATGTTATTCAACTCACTGGAGACCATGAAGAACCACACATGATGCATCAAAAGTAAATATTGATGAATAAAGATGTTTGCCAAGATTTTAAGATGCTCAACAGAATGCTGCATTTGCAGACAACCAATGCAACCATGTGAAAAGCTTAAGATCATTGCATCATATGCGTGGTCGATTTGGTTACTACAGCCTGAGTCGCTACCTTACAGGGTTGTTTCACCACCTTCGCCGATACGATGGAAATCTTATTTTGAAAAAATTTGAAACTATATAAGAATACTACATGTCTTTTATAGCTAAGCGAAAGAGCAGGAGAGAAAGAATAACAGTGAACACTATTTGGGTGAAAACAACGATGAAGGTGACTTTATACCTAAACGCATCGACAACGATAATGAAAATACATTACTTGAAAAATAATGTTTTCGCCACTTTTCCGTTTCTGCCATCATGACTGGCCACTCTAGTTGAACGCCTAAAGTGACATACCGGCAACAGCTTTAACGAAATGCAAAACATTTTCCTCATAACATAGATCTCATTCTTAGGAATGACAGTATACTCCTACGAATAAATAGACAACGTTGATGGCTTTAACAAACCTGCATTGCCTTCTAAATCATGATTTTATTCATCACTAACCAGCACAGGTATCAGCGATAAAGATTATGCTCATGCGCAAGAAATGTGGGGAAAAATGAACATAAACAACCTCGGAGAATATCACAATCTCTATCTAAAAGTGACGCTTCTCTATTATGTGATTTTTTGCAAACATTTCAGATTATTTGGTTTTGGAAACTTTTAGTTAGATCCAGTGTAGTATAACTTACTACTTAGCTTTAGTTGGGATGTGTGTCTGAAGAAAACCGGGGTAAAGCTCGATGCAATTACGAAAGTGAATATGTATAGTTTTTTCCAAGAAAGCATCAAAGGCGGAGTGTCATTCATATCACACAGATATACGAAAGCAATAATCCTTATATTTCCTTCTACGATTCGCCATTATCCGCAAGCTACATCGTCTGGCTAGATGCTAACAATTTATATAGATGGCCAGTGGTGCAAAATTTACTATACGATGATTTGTAATGATTATCCAGAGAAGACATTGATGAAATCTATTGGAGTACAATAAACCCAAATAGAGACAAAGGTTATGACCTTGAAGTTGATTTGCTTTACCCGTTTCATCTTTATCAGACGCATAAGGACTATCATCTTGCGCCGGAAACTCTCTGTATATCGGACGGCACCCTAATAACATACCGTCATCAGTAAAGAGAGTCACTCGACATGAGTAATGGCTCCCCACCTCAACAACAATCGATTTGACAGACTCAATAAACTAAATCTACGACAGTACTTTCAATTAAGAATGGAACTATGAACCATGAATGGTTTTGTGTCATTAAAGCAAAATAACTGGATGGAACTATACAGGAACTTCTACACTATTATGCTAAAGAACGGGATTGTGATCGTGATATGTGATTTCGGATAAGATCAGTACAAGTTGCTCAACAACGCAGTGTTTAGGAAAACCATGAATAATATAGGGAACTATATAGATGTAAAGATATTGTCGTATACACCAAGCTAGTGGCAGATCCACGACACAATATCTTGCCAATCTTCAACAAAGATCTTTTAGCAGTGAAGATGAATCGTAAATCAGTCAAGTTACTGATGTCAGTTTTACAGTATTAGATTTATCAAAACTTTTTATACATGACTTCGATAACAACTGCATGAAGCGTATTCACAACAAGTGATGTAAGCTTTTGTTCACCAATACCGACTATTTGCTTTACTCGGTAAACACAGCTGATATAAAGTCTTAAAAATATTAAGCAAAAAATAAATTCGTCTACACAATTTTTAACCATTGTATCCAAAGTGTCTTAAAAATCATAGTTTTTTTGGATTTCACTATGCAACATAATTATCTGTTCATGAGGCATATTAATAGCCATGCATAGGCTAAATCTAATGTTAAAGTTAACCATTTTAAAATATTTTAAACCCATAAACTCACAGACCATGAATAACCTCCGTCATTTATGTAACCGGTTACACTACTACATGAAACAAGACCATGAATTCTTCTAACGTTTTGGCAGGCATCATATATTTTGTGGCTATTAAACCGGGTAGAGTTCTCAAAGAACCGGGTGTAGCAGCAGCATATGCATTAAAACGTATTTCTGAACACGTAGTGCACACAAAATCAAAATTGTTCAAATTTTTTTTCATGGTTTCGCATGGCTAAACATATGCGTCTTACATGTTACATCATAGCATTGTTACCTTGTTTATATGTCATACTTCTTTATTTTTCAAACACATTATCATAAATAAAAAATATAAAGTTTCGAATAGGTACAGTAGTTCACTGATGTTTAGTCGATGACTGTTCCAACCAGCCGCAAGTGTGTTTATTTTGCTAACAATATAATGATATACCTCTCCATTTAATCCACTCCATCTGTTTTACTTAGTTAAACTCATGTTTCTGTGTAATTTACTATAAAAGATACCGCACCAGATCAATTAAATTTTATAATCTCTCAGTTTCAAGTGACACCAAAAGACCAACATTATCGTGACCAATCATTTGGCCTCCATTTGTGCCGAAGGTATGATGGTACTTTCTATCACAATTAAATTTGGATGTCTTTGCGCCTGGCACGCTGTGACGCTAATATACCAATGTGTCCATGAGATATTAAATCTCCAGTATCAGTTTAATCGACTTCGGGTTCTTTATTCATATATACACCCAGGTCCAAAGTCCCAGGGGCAGGGGGTAGCCGGGTCCCCGGGAGGTGGGGTCAGAGCCTCAACGGAGAATCCCCTACACCCTATGAGCATGTGTGATCTATATTGATTCTGACCTAGGGACGGGAGTTGACATATATAAGCTTGTATATTTGAATTTATTTTAAGAAATTTTCATGTTAAGAGATTTCACACTTTATAATAATTGGCTATTGTTGGTTGACTTGCAGGAAGTTTATATATGAGGACATTCGGAAACGTTTTGATTTGTGCCCCATTTTACAACAAGAATTCTTTTCTACGTACAACACTTTAATAGATCTGTTCAGCCAATTCTACTCAATACCCTCCCAGTTAAAAATAGCATGATCAGATAGAATTTGCGTGTCTTATTTGCTCAAATCGGATCGATTTATTTGTTCCTCAGCGATTACGATAAAAATAAATCAATCTATAAAAGCTTACCACTAATATGAAATGCATTCGTCTCTCGCAGAAACACAAATCTGCTAAAATTTTATTAAAATACACGAATGCCAACAATGTAAATGCAAATATATTAAATCTATAACATAATAACGTGTGGTCACATATTATTAGGTGGGGTATGTAATTTCATCGAGATGGTTTCATCGTTTTTGGTTACACTGCTGAGCAGGTTTTTGGTCAAAACGTGGTTTTTTATGCACGAATTTTAAAAATAACCAGCATTTCTTGTAAATGACCGGAAAATAATTGTTCGATACCAACATAGCAATGCAACATTTGAAATATAAATTTTAACAGCACTTTATAGTACGGGATTATCGTTGTGTATATATCGTAAAATTTATAAATTATGTCTATTTGTACATCCTACAAACACCTAAAATTTTGCAAAATTCTGTAGGTCACGGTCTCTTTACATTTTAATTTCTCCAAACATAAGCAAATTTGGTATTATTGTGAAAATTTCTACAGGGGACCTCTGGGAACTTTAGCTTCAACTGATCTATCACCACTCCCCACACCGCCTTCGATGATCAATTTCTGGCTTCAAATTTTACTTTAGCTTTTATGCACAAAAAGTATCGAATACAAGCACAGTACTCGTATTAATTTTTCTTGAGTCCGAGCATAGAAAAATAGCGTCATTTGAATACTGAAGTTTCTCCCGGAGCTTATGTTGTAAATGAAACATTTGGTTACAATATAACAGTACATAAAATATTAGGCAGCTGGTTCAGTATACATTCCCCGACGTTCTCACTTCTCGCTAACTGCTAGACTAATTCAGTTTGATGCAGAGTAGCTCCATACTGTTTGCTCTTAATGCATTAGATAGGGACGACAGTGGTTACCAAAACAAGAACCAATTAATCATCATGAAACAGAGGGCCGATGTCCCAATGGGTTAACCGTGACGCGGAGGTAGGCTTTCGGCACCGCAAAAAGCAACCATTGTTTCGGCGCCTCCAGTAGGGGTAGAGGTAGGGCGACATTATCAGGGTAAGAGAATAGTCTGGCCCTCGGGTGGGCGACGGAGGTCGCAGTCTTAGGGGCGGGTAACCCCCAGCAGCATATATGCAACTGATACCCTGTTGTAGTATAGTATTTGGGCATGTCATGATTTAGTTGTATGCTAGCATGATTGAGTAATTATAGTTGGGTCTAAAAGTAGCAGCCTATGTGGGACTTAGCTGAAGTTGCTCTTTATATAAATACTAATGGAAACGTTTTCTTATTGGTCCACTTTAAATCAAAGGTTTGGTGTTATTTGCAGTTGTTAGATTTTCAATGCGTAACCCGAACTCCAAAAAATCCAAAGCCCAAATTTTTAAAAAGCTCAGTGTTCTGAAGAACTTATGCTGATTTTTAATAATATCAAGCTTTTAAAACGACCAAGTAGGCTTTGGCTCCTTTAAAGAGACGGTTAAGCCTTTTGTCAAAAAATGATCAAGGATCCTTAAATTTGGAAAATATTTGCAAATTGGGCTAATTACTCGGGAGATATCGCTGATCTATAAGTAGTTTTAGTTTTAATTTTTTAAAAATAATTCTCAAACAACTACTGAGCGCATTGTGCTCTAACATATGCAATGTTCATGTCTTTGTCATTCATCCAGACTTTCCCCATGAACAAATAAATTTAAACTATCAGATATATGAAAGATCGAAAATACACCGGAAACGATATAACTATCAATTAGATTTGATATACGGAACTACTTATTTGCCTATAATTATTGTTTCGCGTCCAACATCTAGTTGAAAAAACTCAGTCCCAGCAAATCATTGTATTTTTTTGCTTTCGGCCAAACTCTATAAGCGTTACAACCTTCCATTACAAACCACAAACCAATTTAGTGTCCCGCGACGCCCCATATCGTTACACCCAACATGATACCCGAAGGGGTTGGTTGCCTGTCTAGATTGCACTCATTTGTATTACGCAGCTGGCACGATAATTACTGCTGTAACTGTTGGCTTTTCCCCATCTTTCCGCGATTTATTACACAAGAACTGCTTATTTGATGATGACTGGTTATTTTCATAATTTCTAAATAATTTTAGTCTGTTCAGTAGCAGAATATTAACAATTTCGCACGGTTCATTATTTTGAAAAAAATAAATCTAGCGGCGTTGACATAACACAATTTTTTTATATTGCTTTTTTCAGGCTTTCCCATAGCACTATGACGTGCATAAAAATAGAATAATTTTAGTTATACATTTTAAAGTATAACAATAACGGAAATGTGCCTGTTTTTGCGTCTTCCTTGTAAACACGAATGAACTCATGGTGATTGTTTATTGATTATTATTATAATTTGTGTCTCGTGTGAAATAAAAACATTGACCAGTAATAGTTTTGCGCACAATACAGTATTCATTATTAATATTAGGTGGAAATGATGCAAAAAATATTCATTCCAATGGACTGTTAGATGAGCTAATATATTGTGATGCTTTTAACTATTTTAACCGCATGCTATATGTATTAAACTATAATGTATTAGACATAAGATGGGTTAGATGATCGCTTCGCTCGAGCCCGAGACGACCAGACCCTGAACTTCCAACCACCGAAATATGCCGATCGTTTCTCCGAACTAAGCCGTGCCCTACAGCGTAAAAACTCTATGCGGCTCCACTCGACTCTGCTGTTTCTGCATAGGACGACGTATGTTTGGATATTTTTACGGCTTTTCAACAAGGATGTTCTGGTAGAGGTCCGTCATCACAACTTTATTGCATTATAATGTAGCTGCGGACGAGATATTTGCTTTATAATGTATTGTTAAAATGCCAGCTACTGTTGATGTTTCATACAGATAGGCTATTTTGAAGTGCAGATGCTTGCTCCCAACTACTGTAAACCTAAGGGTATATATATAATTAAAGAAAATCATAATTCCGCAGAGGTTATTAAGTTTTTATTGCTTTATAATTTCACGTTTTTATTTAATTCTAATGTCTAAAGATTTCACGTTTATACTGACTAGGCATTTCAGGTTGTAGCATTTTATACCATTTATGCTGTACAGTGCGACCAAATTCTCTTGCAGGCAAACACAATGTAGTTGATAAATACAAATACTAAATACGAACAAATCACAGTGCATACACGTTGTAATGCAAAACAGTTGATTAGATCGCACCGTACCAAGAACATGAACATTGTTATCGAAAACCTGGAAAAATTTTTGAACTACCGGGGCGGAGTCCTAATGATGATGATGAACATGCGTGCGGTGTAGTTTAGTGATTTAGGAACAAGGAGTTCTATAGCTGAGTGGTGCAAGACATCGTTACATTGCGACATCTCATCAAAGCTATTCAACACTCAAAAATTTGAGTCGCAAGCATGAATGAGGACGAGTACGGAGTCGTGACTTTTGCCTTAGCCTTGTCACTAAATAGTTGTTATCTGGATAATTCGAAATAACTATTAATTTAAAAAAGTGCTACTTTGGCTTGCTGAGTTTTATGAAGTATAAAAAGCTTCACAGAAATTCAGGCTTTTTCACCTTATTGCCAGCGTTATAAATATGGAATCATGATCACTTAACTAATCGTAGAGTGAGGTAGAGCCGAAAACGGGCCTAGTTTTTATGCATTGCCGGCCCGAACTGTGATCGACCCTGACACGGCCATGCTCGAATGAAAACTGTGAAGGCCCGGTACGGAACCAAATACACGAACCTCACATCCAAAAATATTATTTTATTACCGAACTCGACATAATATTGTAATGTTATTGTGTTATGATTTCAGTTTGGCCGTTCAAAAAGTATTTATGCTAGCCAGACTGTAATAATCTTTGTCACACGAAGAAGTACATCGTAAAACTTTTGCTATAGAAATATGTCAAAAAGTTTATGTATAATTATGCGTCGAATCGCATGTCGACAGGCGGAAGGGCAGTGGCGAGACCTGCAGCAGTTGAGGCAGGTGGTTAACAAGCGGGTTCAAAAAACTAAACTACGAAGTTTTCGCTGATGTTTAATTCCACCGTAAAACCAGAGCCGGCTCTAGGATGTGCGGGACCCCCCGAACTATGATGTTAGTCCAGAGGCGTCGTCCACTGGTGGGTTATCAGTGCGTCTGTAAAATATCGTGGATCAGGAACTTCGTGCGTCACAGTGGGTCGTGGGTCAGTATTAGGTGTCCCACGTCCATTCCTGGTTATAACAAAATGACTGCGGACCACCGCCCCTTCACATATTTGCCGGAACAACCCCAGTTTTTAAAGAGCTTATGCAGGCCCCAGGCTTCACAGCCTCACCACCCCCTCCCCCGAAAATTGTGGTAAATTGGCAAAAATTGAGGAAAATCCGGTTAAAATTGTCAAACAAAGGCCAAAATTAGGAAGATTTTAGCAAAAATAGGGGAAATTTATCAAAAATTCAAGAACTTTCAGTGTTTCTTTTCTGAAGACAAGTTCAAACATTTGTCTGGTCGTAGTGATTAAAAAATCAAAAGATATGCTGGTTCCAATAGGTGTGAGGCCGCAATTTTGGGTACGGGGTGCTAACGCCGGCCCTGCGTAAAACCGCAATAAAAGAAATATGGTAAATACAACTACGGGATCAATTTTGTAAAGGAATATTGAAACCCAAATAATAAAATGATCCGATACTTAATCTTTCATTATGATCAATCGCTATTGTACATTCTTAGGGAGCAATGAATATTTAAAAAGTGGTTTGACTGATTCGCCGGTATCGATCAATGAGTAAACTTTTATACAATTTATAGAAAAGGAAAGTAGAAACGTGCTGAATTTTTGCAAGTGGGGGTGGGAGAATTTTAGAAGGGCTCTGTGCCCCCACTCCTGGTCCGTTTGGCGGCGGGGTGGCATCGAATATTGGTCTAAGGTATCATGTTATGGTCAAAGATTTTTTAAGAATGCTGTTCCAATTTTTGAAATTAATATTGTATTTCTTACTAGTAAGTGACTGGGATACCCTATGTTATAGCTTCTTTACTGTTCAATGCTTTAAAGCTACAAATTAAAATGCAGCTACATTGGAACGTTGAATTTTAAATATATATCTAGATGGTTTATCCGCTGAGACCGTTGAGTTTAGAAACATCACTTTATCAGCTAACCATAAATAATAATTCAAGTGCAGCGACTGTTTCGCATTTACTGTTAACCTTTAAATTAGATAGGCTAGTTATTGTGATGGTACACCGATAGGAACAAGTACTCTGAATTAGAACAGAAGTGTTTTCGTTTCCTTATTCCGTTTAAAAATTTTGGAGATTGGTGTTTACTACAAACATCATAAATTGCCAAGTCCAATTAGTAAGTCTAACGCTGCGTACTAGCCACAGGGAAGGGTTCAAAAGCCCAAAAAATTTGGGGGAGGGAATGAGGCGTAGTACGATCGAAAAACTCTGAGTGGGGGGCGGAACATAGTACATCTTGCAACCATAAGTTAGTATAAGTTTATACATACATCATGACTTCCTAGATATCTGGAATGGATCTACATACCCGTCCCTTACACATGTATATCTGTGCACATATATGCATAATTTATTAATAATTGTAATTTCAGGGGGTACGTGACACCAAACATAAATTGACAAACAAACTGACATGATTGACCAACTTGCCATATTTCTTGGAGGACGACTTATCTGGCTGTCCTTTCAGGCATATTTCCAAGGGAAAAAATTGTCCATGCCCCGCGTTTGCACCCATGACCTGAGGCCAGTTCGGAGTAGTTGCCAGCATGCTGAAGAATCTTCGCAGCACAACAATACATGAACGAGCCTTCATGCCTTTAGAACTCACCAATGAAATTTAATATAACGACTCACATATATACGGAAATATCGCAGTAGTGCGCAACTAACCTTAGGATGACCATACTATTTTGTTTTTTACTAAAAAAATTGAGTTAATGACATTTTCAAATCGATCGAAAAAGTTTTTGTCCGCGATCATTACATTTGTTCATGAAAAAAAATTTGTCGCAGTTGAATCAATAAGAACGTTGTTCGCGAACACTAATTGATAAAAACGAGGACCATTTCGTTTACGATGCCACAGTTACAATAAATTGGTTCGCAAACGGAGACGAATAATAATTTAAAGGTATAAAATTTAACTGAATTGTCGTTGCCTGATTGCAAATTTCTAAGTCGGAACTAAAAATGAACGGAATCGAATGTTCTATTTGTTCCGTAACAATGTATGTTGATTCCACATGGGGTAACGCAAAATAGGATGCTTGGCATGGTCACCTTAAGTTTAGTCGCGCATATTTAGTTACCCGTGCAATATCCGTGTTTGTTTGTGCTGTATTTATCTTCTCTTGCATCTTGTCAAACTTTTCGGGTTGACCTTTGGACTGGGCTTCGGACCGAGATTCATGCTTTTTTAAAAGCGGCCGCCCGACCAGGTCCGAGCCGAAATTCTGCCGCAGCTCGAAGCTAGCTCTTCCCACGTCCAGGTGGTGTATATTATGCAATAGTATGTACTTTAAATATCAGTAAATGAGAGCAATAGTACCGCCCATGGATTGCGGCGGGACGATTGTAACATTTTAGAATATTTTTCTATTTTATAGCACTCATAAAGCGAATTTAAAGAAAATAAGTTTGAATCGGAACCATATTTGCTTATGAAATACTAAGATAGACCTTGCTAACACGAGACGTTTGAAGTGTAAGATTGAGATCTCTGGCTGCATGATTAATCTACATCGGATCCGACGCCTTTTGTTATATCTGTAAAAATATATAGACATAACTTTATGTAAAAGCATGTTATGTTATTTGCCTGATTTACTAATTACATAGTTTTAATAGTCGGCTAGAAATCTAGCCGTGTGAAATGTCAACAAGCAAAACAACTGCTGACACACGAAACAGCAATATAAAACATGATTTATCGCGATTATGACAAAAGGGTATGATTACGCTTCACTTCTACAAAATTTTGCCTATTTTTGCGATTGCATATTCTTTTGATTCGCGCTCAAATTTACCAATGAATAGCAACAATTATTTTGTACCAATCTGATTTTTTACACCACTTTTTATAAAGTTTTGATTTGCGTCAAAATTGGTTTACTGCTTTGTTATGCGGCGAATTGTGCTTCTGTTTGTGTGCTCTGCTTAGCGCAGGGGCGGATAGTACCATACCAACTGTGGTCATAAAGCAGGATGTTGAAACAAGTTGATCAGCTCTCGATCGTACAAACGATTTGCAAACCACAATCCATCGATACTTCGAAACAAGGGCGGCATAGAGTGCCGTGCCCCAGTGATAGCTTCGTGCCCAGCTGCCGTTTTTTAATTTCCAACCGTTAGATCTATCGTTGGGTCGACCCTCACAATGCGTGGGCGACACTCCTCCCGCTGTCCCATTCTGACGACGTCCCCACAACGGCGAAATATCCCTCCCACTGCGTAATTTAGTAAAAAAGTTCTGTTTTCTTCATATAATCTTATACAATATGTATATATTTCACAACGTACTAACTGGATGTTGGTGTTTACACACGACAGTACGGCTGAAATCGCGGCTTATAGACTATTATATTTATAAGTAGCAGTATTTCAGGAAACTATGGGAATATCAATAAATCTGCTACATTAAAAAACTAAAGCATTGTTTTTGGCTATTTTAAAAAGCTTAAGTTTTGTTTGTTCTTTATAAACATACCACAACACGATCACGAACGCTGTTAGTAACAATCAATTTACTGTATCGTTTTACTGCAGCATGATTGTCATAAGGCTTGAAAACCTATTCTGAAATGTGTTGTAGAAGGTAGCTTGTACGACTTTAGTTAATTTCGTTCGCAATAGGCATATCTTTACACGATGCGTCCTGTAATTTTTCTTCATCAGACATCATAGTAGGGTTAGTGTGTTAAAGTTAGATGGCATAGAAGAGTTCAACATTTCCACCCTTCAATAATTTTGTTGTAATTGTGAACGAAACTGACACTACTTATAAGATTTGTGACATGCATTATTAGTGCTGTCAATTCCCAATGTAAAACATTTCTGCTTTCGGTGTTTATCAAGTGTTTTTTTTCAACGACATTGCAATGTGGTGTTCATCTTGTTTTGTTCAACTATTCACGCGTTATCGAGGTTTGTGTAAACCGAATGTATGGACGATCAATTACTGCTATTTTATTGTACTTTTGCGAAAGAAATTTGCTTTTATCGAGAAAACACATTTTTGAGAATAATCAGTGCCAAGAGATAGTAATCCAAAAATACGGAAAATTTTCAATGATTGAAAAATTTTTAAAAGTTGTGCCACAGATTAGAATAGGTCATGACGACTACAAACACATAAACCCCGTCTATAATACGATATATCCTTAAATGATGTCCTAAGGAAAACGGCCTAGTTATTTGCAACGCATAATACTTGATAGTTGGTGGGTCGTTAATGTGTTTCAAAAAGCAACTGATTGTTTTATCTTGCGCATTCATACAACACTCGGTCTACAAGGGCGTAGACAAGGTGCCCTATGGGGACTAGGTCTCTTAAGATAGGTTACGGACACCGTCCATTATTAATTACCAGGCTCCTCCCAATTTCCAAGCCCCATCCAAACGTTGTCCCTCGCTACGCCTATGATGGTCTAGAAGTTTAGCTTATTCTTAATATATCAAACAATACTGCTTTTTTCATGATGGCTGGATGTTACGTTCAATATTTAGACTATTTCTCATCAATTAATGATGTACCTAGAAGCTTGATTTTCAGTGCTTGGGATTTGTTAAAGCAGCAGCATAAGACGATGACATTTTTAGATTGTTGCTCTTAGCATTTCTGTCTTGCGCTTGTGTTATGTGCATTGGATTTTTAATTCGAGACTGGGTAGTTTGGCAAATACACGATCAAAAATATTGCAACAAAAACATTATTTTATGAAATTATGGGTGCTTCAATACACACTTCTTTCTTTGCGTTAGAAAATGATTTCTGCAAGTTTTAGGTTAATAATTGTAAATAATTGTTAGATATAGTAAATTTAAACTAATATGTCCTAATATATACATTTTGCGAGTAGTCCTAAACACTTTATTGACTTGCGTCTGAATAATTATTTGTGATATTGCAAGCCAAGTAAGTCTTTTTGGTTATGAATCTTTACAAACTTGTTCAGCTCTATGTTTTAAAGCTTTATTACAGTCGCGAACATGTCGACAACACGTCAGGAGCTACGTCGCGTGAAATTTTAGCTGGGGTGTTCTCACAGATTTTGGGGTGAGCAGATAAGTCTTGCTTTTGCAAGCAAGTTAAAATTTTTGCTGTTGTTAACAGGGGGCGTCCATCAAATTGCGAGACGCCCACCCCAGTCGCCCGCAGAAGCGACGCCATTGCACTGTCCTATTGTAATTGACAACATAACGCAGCAAAGAATTGATCGGAGAAACATGATCAGACTTCTTACGCACGGAGTGCATTCCGTACAAATACCTGACTTAAAAAAGTATCAAATGATAATCTTGTTAACTGTTTTATCAACCTGAATTTGAGTGTATATAATTGCAGTTTTTCAACGTCCATGAGTGCAAAGATTTAAGTGAAATAAACATTTAATACTAGATTATGATTGGAATATTATCGTTAGTATAGTGTTCTGGGGGATTTCTCAATTTTAAGAGCAAATAAGACATTGCAGCAGGTACAGATTCAATATCTGTACCAAACTGTTAAATTTCCGTTATAAAATAGATAATTTGTCGTCAGAATTTTACTGCCTAACTGTAGCAATTTATCAGCTACATTTGGAAATTATGTATTTTGAGAGACTGCTGTTCACTTACGCATGTGATTTTTACTGTTACTATGACGACGGCGGTTTACTTATATTTATTATTCACTAACGTGAAACGATATATATTTGACTAGTGCAACTGAGTTACCCAAAATTAAACCATGCTGTACGCACTGGCAACGGTAAATGTATTGATATTTGAATTTTAAAGCCTACATTTCTTAATTATTGTTTGAAAATCGTAATTATGAATTCTGGTAACACTTAATTTCAATAGCATGTTGCCTGATTTACATAATAATTCCTTTCAACATTACAAAAATGATTTTCGTTTTCTAATTTTCATGTCATACTTGAGAATTTTTTAAAGATTTCTTTTTATATATTGACAACCAAAAATGATGACCAACACAATTGTGAAAATAAACAGTTTGTGCTTTCCGTACTAAGCGATTTTTCCAGAGTTAATTTTTCACAGCAAGTCCTTTTAAAGTGGTACCTATCGCACTAAGAATTCATAAGCGGGTAGTAGGCAAGCACGTGTGTTTTCCATTTTGGACAAGGGTATTTTCATTATTTTCTCTGGTGATATAAGCTAAGAATTTTTATCGCTTCAAACATTTCAGCTTTCCTCGTGATCCGGCTCTAAAGGACCCGCGCACAACTCGGCGTATATCGAAAATGAAAAAATTGAAAATTTGTTTGTAAAATAGTATAAAATAGTGTAAAACTGGTAATTTTCAGCTCCCACGTGACTCGGATGAATAAAAAATTCCCGCAGTAGGTTTAAAGCAAAAGAAGAATGTCTAAGGCGAATGACCATGTATGTCATTGTTCAATTTAACAAGCACGAACGTCAAAATTCTGAAAAGTTTACATTTTCGGCTTATTTTTAAACTTTGATTGCTAATCCAAAAACTAAAAGCAAATTCGAAAAATGAAGTGCGCGTGCTGGTCGCCTTTTCTGATTTTTTTATTTGACGAAATATTCATTCGCCGTATTTTTGTGGAAAAGTCAGAAAACAAATCATAGAAGCAATGAAAATAACGGCAAAAATCAGCCAAACATGTCATGTGTAGCACAGACCGACAAAAGAATGTTTCGTAAAGGCTCAACGATAAAGGCAAAATTCCAGCTAATTTCCCCTGTTTTGTTTCAAAAATATTAACTTAACAAACCTTATGTAAATATTAATATACACGAACATAAGACGCATATATATTGAAATGCTGCCCGAGCGTAGTCGTGCGAAACCTGGAAGCCAAACGTAACTATTAGAATAACCTTATCATTTAACCTTAGTGCTGTTATGTAACAGGGATGTTTTTCAAGGTATGAATTATAATACAGCTATGTAGGATCCAACCGGCAAAAGATTAACTTCTGCCAAACTGCCTAGTTCGTTATCGGAATAATATTTCAAACAGATTTTACCCATAGACTTTAATCATAATGATACTTAAGGAAGTCCGCTTACGCCCGATACCCTGTATCAGTTACCTAGAGTGTTCCATTGCGTTCCGGTTTTGGTTTCAACCTGGAAGTCTTTAAGCAGCCAGATTTGAGGATTATTGAACAGCTATGACCGTAGTTTTGGCCATGTTAATTATAATAAGGTAACTTTGATAGTGTTATATGAGCCGCGCCTAAAACTATCTAATTTGCGTTGAAATATCATCAATGTTATTTATGTTGCCAGATGCCATCAATAACACTAATTATACACAACATTATTATTAATCACTGCGCAGTATATATGGGAAAGTAAACAAGACTTTAATCCGCTGCTTTTATAAAAAGTCTTAACATGCAAACAACATAACACCAGGTTTGACGAAATTAATTGCCGCATATTACACTAGCTTTGCTCGAAAACATTTCCCGAACAATTGCGCTACGAGAGCTAGGCGCAATAACAGATGCAAACCCGGATCGAACTCTATCTAAATGAACTTTCGTGTAAGGGAAATTTTTGTGAAATAATAAAGATTCAGGTGGCATTTGAAATGTGTTACGTTTGAAATATGTTATATTTGAAATATGTCTGTGTTCCACTTTATTTGTGGACAAAATAGTTGCTAATGGTCCTAACGTTACGAGTTTTATTAATATATAACCGCTTTCATGCATTGTAAATGTAGTACGTTCATAACCAAATAATTCTTTATTATTTTTAAAAACTTAATTCACTCTACCCTCGTTGGTACAAAATGAGGCGACTCCTCCTAGCTAAACAATTGTTAACGCCGCTAAGAATGCCCATGAGGTCAAGCTTAGGAGTACTGGGAAATTTAATTGTTTTCTCTCAAATGTTACCGCAATAAACATGATATTTTACGCACGGATCGAGTTTGCCAAATGTACGCTTAAAAGACAATACGTGAGCAATACATTAACGGCAACATTTTTTAGCTCATTTTAAACTTATAGGACCCTATAATTTTTCTTTCGAAAGGTGCATACTTTTTAAAGCTTACAAACCGCAAATTTCGAGGAAAATTAGAAGTTCTAAAATCATTTTTCACGTAGTAGGCTGCCTGCTGGCAGTTGCGTGTTCGCAAATCAAGCAAATTCCATTGCTTTTATTATTGTATTCTATTCAGCAGTTTACAAGCCTACAAGGATGTTCTAGTTTTTAAGCACAAGTATGTACGAAAATTTTGAAATTTTCATTTTTGGGTATCTAGCTCGCTGTGCACATTAGAGTTGGCACATGCATTGACAAAAATTATCGAATCATTGAATTCCAAATATCTTTGTTGAATTCGGTCATATATAATGTGGTACGGTTGCTAATCTTCCATTTTTTCGAAAATAGCAATTGAAAATTCAAAGAAACACAGGGTGCTAAACGCTCGAAATGTTTAATTATTATTATGTTTCAACCCCAAATTTTCTCCATAAAAACTCCGATGGGACCCCTATCCGTCGTTCTGTGCTACGTATGTGACTTTAATCGCCTGTGTTATTCCAACAAAATACGGATTTTATAAAAATTTCAACACGAAAACTCGTCCACAAAAGCCCGTGGGGAGGGTATGATACGTCCCCTATCCGTCGCTCTGTGCTACGTCTGTATTTATGCGCGATTAAACTTAGGGTGACCCCGCCAACCATCCTATTTTATTTTTGTATTATTCCAACAAAATACAGATTTCATAAAATTTTCAACACGAAAAGTCGTCCACAAAAGTCCGGTGGGGAGGGTATGATACGTCCCCATCCATCGCTCTGTCCTACGTCTGTATTTATGCGCGACTAAACTTAGGGTGACCCCGCCAACCATTCGATTTTGTATTTTTGGATAAAATTTGTTACTGAACGCTTTTTGGTCAATCGAAATTCGGCGTAAAACTGTTCGCGCACACAGCGCTTGCAATCGAAATCTGATCATTTTATGCTCGCGAAAATTGAAGTAAAATTAGCTCAATTTTTGAGAACGAAAATTTGTCGATTTGATTGTGACGTTACTTTTGTATTAAATTTGTTCGCGAACACTGTATAATCCAAATTTAAATAATAATAAATTATGGAACAGAATTTCTGTAAACTGCATTCGCCGAAATTCTATTCGAACACAAGGTCTAATTTCTGGCACTTGAATTTGATTTTGTCAATTTTTGGTTAGAGAAAACCGAATGAAATTAAGGTTGTTTCCAGTAACAAGGGTTTGCGATTTGATATCGGTAATAACATTATAGGATGGTTGGCGGGGCCACCTTAAGTTTACTTACGCATTATGTAATTCCAGCTGAAATACAATTTTTATAAAATTTTTGTTTCAACACGAAATTTCGTCCACAAAAAGTCCGGTGGGGAGGGTATGCTACGCCCCCGTCCGTTGTTCTGTGCTACGTCTGTGAGTTTATTGATTTGTGTTATTCCAACAAAAATACAAATTTTATAAAAATTGGATTACATTTTTTATGCAATGCTACACAGTGTTAAATACGAAGCGTCAGCAAGTCATCCAATCTTAATTAACGCCAGGGAAAAACGTATAGCCTAGTGTGTATCTAACCGCAGGACTTCCATCAAAATTCAACTCTTCAAATGAAAACCTGTAGTTAAATTTTTCCGCGTTTTTTAATTTAGTAATAAAATTCGCCAATCTGCTTAAATAAACTTTATCAATGCTGCTGGAATTTTAAAATTAGATGACTCAATATTGTGCTTGTTCGGAGCACTATGGTCATTTGAATGTCGGTTAATATTTTAATAAATTGGCGCCTTTATCAGTCAAAAGTTCATTTCAGCCGTAACGGTTCTAATACATGTTAAAAACATACATGTTTTATTCATACCACCTCCAATGAATGAGTGGTCGGTTTGAATAGAGTGATAGAAAATTTTTTATATGAATATATTTAAATATAAAACCTGTGTAACAGTGGATTCTTTCCCCCGTGGATTCTTTCCCCCCGGAAAAAATCTACTAGCGGATTCTTCCCCCCCCCCCCCCCGGAAACAATCTACTAGCGGATTCTTTTCCCCCGGAAAAAATCTACTAGCGGATTCTTTTCCCCCGGAAAAAATCTACTAGCGGATTCTTTCCCCCCGGAAAAAATCTACTAGCGGATTCTTTCCCCCCGGAAACAATCCACTAGCATATTCTTTCCCCCGGAAACAATCCACTAGCAGATTCTTTCCCCCGGAAAAAACCCACTAGTAGATTCTTTTCCCCCACCAGTGGATTATTTCCCCCTGTTATAAGGTATCTCTCCTCTTTTATTATGGCTTGAGACAGGCTAAGTTTGCGATGCATTAGATATTTAGTCACATACTAAAGGTTTAATTACTAGTGATTTAATACATAATCTTGTATTAAAAATGGACGACGAACTATATGATGGAATTATTCAATATCGAAGGCATATGCAGTACCCAGCCGCTATTGCAACTGATAAAAATGAAAGGCGTAAATTTCGATCTGCGGCAAAGCTATATGTTTATCAGGACGGCAAGCTTTTTCATAATAGCGCGGAAATTTCGCGACAGTCTCAAAAACAAAAGATTTTAGAGATGTTCCATGATAACCCTAATTTTGGAGGTCACTTTGGGCGTGACAAAACCTACCAAGCTATCAAAGACGTATATTATTGGAATGGAATGCTGAAGGATGTTTCGGATTACTTTGCCACCTGCGATAGGTGCCAGCGGATAAACCCACCTAATCTGAAGCAAAGTTTTCCGCTGCATTCATAGCGGTGCCATCGGAGGTGTGGAGTTTGGTTGGGATAGACATAATGGGACCTTTCACTGAATCAACTGATGGTAATATTTACATTGTTGCAGCAACGGATCACTTTAGCAAGTGGGTAGAGGCAAAGGTGATTAAGGATAAATCAGCAGTGTCGGTGGCCTCATTTATCTACGAACTAGTATGTCGACATGGATGTATGGACACCATTATTTCGGATCAGGGAAAAGAATTTATTAACTTAGTGCTAGATAATCTGGCTGAGCTGCTTCAAATCGAACACAGAATTACATCAAGCTACCACCCACAGACAAATGGTCAGCGCGAGCGAGACAATCGCACACTCAAAACTAAATTTCTTAAAGTTATTAACGACAAAGTGGAATGTTGGGATAAATTTCTGAATGGTGCGATCATGGCTCACAGGATCAAAGTGCACACTTCAACGAAACTCACACCGTTCGAAGCATTTACGGTAGGAAATCCCGCATCACTGGATCAAACGAAATTCGCGGCCGACGTCCAAATCAAAAAATTGATGTTTCGGAATCCCTGCACAAGCTGCAATGTTATAAAGAATCTCTGCATAAAAAAATTAAGAAAAACATCAAGCAGTCTCAGGCGCGGCAGAAACGCAACCACGATAAACGTGTCATTGCTAAATGCAATTTCGCAGTTGGCCAATTTGTAATGGTTCGTAATAAGCGGCAAATAAATCGAAAAGGGTCAAAGTTTTTGGGCCAAAATTTGTTGGAAAATACATTGTGGACCAAGAAATAGGAAAAGGTCGCTTCAAATTGCGGAATGCCCAAAAAATTGCCCAAAAAGGTCGATGAATCAGGAATGCAAAATGATGGTACCTGGGAGACTGATGCCGAAGTCTACGGCGGAAAATTCTGGTCCAGATATCCAGCATCGTTTACCTTTTCGAAGCATACAAAGACTGCTTTGTATCTTGACAACGCAACCCGTGTGCACTTTTATCCTGTATCGAGCGCCCCGTAAACACCCTAAGAGAGGCTGGTTGGGGACAGGATGGTAACTCTGCCTAAGTTTGCATCGCAAACTTAGCCTGTCTCAAGGCAGGATAAAAGAGGAGAGACAGCTTATAACAGGAGGCAGGGCCGTCTCAAGCTCATTGTGGCCTGTGGGCTGATGGTTTGATGTGGCCTGTTTGCCGAAAACGTTTCAGATAGTGGTATGTTCCACTAGCTCACACAGAGAACCATATTCACTTGGAACTGAGCCACCAATGAGGTGATTGGGCCGATAGGTCAAAGAGACTTACGTTTGATACAATGTAAAATGGTTGCCTGCTAGTGCCATGCACTTACGAAACTGTGACATTTTAAAGGATTTATGGCCTGGAGTTACAGTTTCATAGCAATTCTTGGGTGGTCGCTATCCATGAATGGCCTGACTTAGATAAAAATTTAAGCCTTTGTTAGAAAATTGGCATTAAAACTTATGCAGTCGCCCAAAAATGGCCTGTCCCCAAAGGTGGCCTGTGGGCTATAGCCCAGTTAGCCCTACCCTAGAGCCGGGCCTGACAGGAGGAAATAATCCACTGGTGGGGGAAAGAATCCGCTAGTAGATTTTTTCCGTGGGGAAAGAATCCGCTAGTAGATTTTTTCCGGGGGGAAAGAATCCGCTAGTAGATTTTTTCCGGGGGGAAAGAATCCGCTAGTAGATTTTTTCCGGGGGGAAAGAATCCGCTAGTAGATTTTTTCCGGGGGGAAAGAATCCACTGTTACACCGGAACAACAGCAGCAACTCTTCTATATATATATTCGGTGCTTTAGTTTAATTGTACGTTATAGAGGAAACAATTGGAATTTTGATAACTTTTGCAGAGTTGTATAGACAATGCTCAACTTATTACACCGATGTTGTTCAGGAATGACGAATGATATCTATTTGTTGTGTACTGTGTCTGATTTATCTATTGAGCCTTGCATCAAGTCTACTCTGTAGCAGAAAAATGTTGAAAGCATTTACTTTCGACGCTTTACCTTCTACGATTAAGCTTTGGTCTTATTTACCTTTGTGGAACAAAAGAATATATATTACCGTTTCACAGTGCCGGAGCAACTGGGGGTGCGCCCCCCCCCCCCCCGAAGCCCCATGGTGGAGGCCTCCAATTTTCGAAACCGGGTATACAGTCCATACGATCAAAGAAGCAGTGGCAACCCTACTCTCTTGACATATTATACTAACTTCAATCATTGAAACCGCCTTCGTCTGACCTCATACTTTCGACGCTTTACCTTCTACGATTAAGCTTTGGTCTTATTTACCTTTCTGGAACAAAAGAATATATTACCGTTTCACAGTGCCGGAGCAACTAGGGTTGCGCCCCCCCCGAAGCCCCATGGTGGAGGCCTCCAATTTTCGAAACCGGGCATACAGTCCATACGATCAAAGAAGCAGTGGCAACCATAGTCTCTTGACATATTATACTAACTTCAATCATTGAAACCGCCTTCGTCTGACCTCGTTTGGTTCAATGAATGGTTTGAATATATGCGTACTCCACCGTGCGCACCACAGCGTTCTCAAAGGAAATAAAGAGAAGTCTTCTGGGAAGTCCTTCTGCTTTTAGATTTTTGTGGTGATAGCCCTGTTAGAGTGCAATCCTAACGATGCAGCTATTCCTACGGATTTTAACAGATTTTCCTTGCCTGGGTGGGGCCCCCGCAAGGTTAGTGGGTGCCCCCATTTGGGGGGGGGGGCGGTATGGGGGTGGCTGCTCCGGCCCTGTCGCTTCGAGTGTGTGTCTTCAGTCATGTACGTATTAATTGATTGATGGATTTTATAAAGCGCACCAAATGGTTTAACAACGTATTATTTACAATGAAAAAATTAAACGGAACCGCGCCTGTTTGACTAGAAAAGAAACTGGAATTTGTGAACAACTAAATTTGCCTTAAAACAAACATACATGCTACAGTAAGAAATAGGCTATTGCGCTAAATAAAGTTTTCCAATATCCTATGATAATAATTACGTATTTACAGGTGCTCCATAAAATATAGAAACAGTTAGCAGATTTCAGCGTTGAAACAAGATTCGCTAATTCTTGTTTACGAACGGAAGCATACCCAATGAAAGGTATTATGACATACACGGATAGAACCTCAGTTATTTTTACTACAGCGATGTCAGCAAAATTGGTTAAACCATTTCATATGTAGACATGTGGCAACTAATTTGCTTTTTTATATATGTTAAAGGTAATCCAAATAAATAGTTATAGCAGAAAATCAGATAAAGTGTGGATTTTGCAGAGATAAACATTTTGAATAATTATTGAAACAGCTCGAATCCGTTTTCGAATTTTATGATATCTGCAATTATATAACCAAGTACAGAACTGCCACTATAGTGTGTGAGCTAGTGTTTCATTCAATTTCTAACTAGCTGTATGCAATATTACATATTTCACAAAACGTTGCCCGGTCACCCCTGATTGAAGAACTATACACGAATTGTTTTATAGTCTAGATGCAGGTCCGTAGCGCATTAAAATGGTCTCGTGATCGCTAACCTGGCGTGTATCTTGGACTTTAAGAAGAAGGGATGAAATTCTGAAAAATTGAGAAACTCAAAATATCCGCCGACCGTTTAGTGTATTAATGTCCTTCAAGAAAGTTTAAACTAAACAGGATCAGAGTAAATAGCGCGCACCCTTAGCACCTCCCTGCATACAGCATGTTCTGTAACCAGTATAATGCTTGCGAGAGAAATTTTATTTAAAACAAAATTCTTTAATTTGTATGTTTTACTTGCTAATTTTAGGGAAAATACTTATTCCTACTGCATATTTAACGTGACAGAGATTCATGATTTATGCACAAATTTACATATTTAACTTGTGTTAAGTCAATTTCCCACAGAAGTTAAAACATCTGAAGCAGAACAGGGGTTTGTTAATGAATGAAGGAACAGAACAATATATGCATGCAAATTCGTGAAATTGTCAAGTAGTAGAATAAAAATAAGTGAAGTCGTACAAAATGCTGCAGATAAAAAGTTTCAAACATTAATTATTGCTGTGTGCATGGGCGACAGCCAGTCCGTTTTGGCTTGTGAAAATATGCAGCTCACTCATTCGATTTTGTAAAGCAACGCTGCAGATTTTTGCTTGATTCGTTGCTCATCGCATATTGATTATGTGTTTTGCATAGCTTGTTTTATGACTGCCGTAAGGCTGTAACACTGTCTTCGACTTTTCTTTAATTCTGAATCATATGTCATGTCATGTGTTATTAATAGCGTGTGTTATTAATGCCACTGATTAACCGGGTTCTACCCCTAAATCTAGATATATAACTGTATGGTCTATTTTTCTCGAACGTTCTATACGCATCGTACTTCAAACATAGCGAGCCACCTGTAATGCGAGACAAGCAGTGAATTGTATTGCGCCAAGGAAGTATGAAACATCACCCTAAATTATGTCTTAAGAATAAAAAACCATAATGTAAAACAGTTTGAAGAAAAGTTAACTGTTGTTATAATGGCTGAACGGTTCGGCCATTGTCTTATAGCGTATTGGTCCTTTGTATGACACCTGAACTTGGTTTTCTCCAGTATTTCTCAAGGGTTTGCGGAATATAAGGCAATGTGCGTATTTAAGGGGGGGGGGAAGAACAGAGCGCTAAAGAATAAGAACTTACTCAGAAAGATCCATGTGTCCTCTTAGCCAATGAGCATGGAATTTTCGGATCGATATAAACCTTTACGTAACAAATTACTACGACATCTTTCTCGTGTAAAAACGGAACTCGAATTCTCTTGCGAGTTAGTTTTACGCTAAACTATCTTTTTTACAGCCGAACATGTGATCATTTTTATAGTATCCCTAACCGATTCTATATAAACTTCTATATCCATGCCAGTTATTTAGCGCGTTTGGACATAACAGTAACAGTCAATTTGTATAATATACGGAAATGCTAATTGCATTGGGTAAAGAATTGGCACATATTATAGCGATGATACCTGTCGAAACACACAAATTTCAAACATTACACTAAATATTAGAGTTACGTGGAGATCAGATTTATAGCGGATGCCGAGAAGCCAGTTATATTTCTTAGGACATAGGTGCGGACCTAGGTTACCTAAAAGTTCAGTGAGTGTGCGTTATGTGTAAATTTCAATGAAACAAACCTGGTACCATTTACAAGATAATGACTCGCAACTTGAAATTAACAAAGAGACTACTTTTTGACGCATTAGCTATGCACTGCTACATTGTCACCACCGCTTCACTTCAGAATTTGGAGAATCCGGAGAAAACTACGCGGAAATTCGTGGACGCGAAACTCAGTCTCAATTGTACTAAATATAATGCATGGGTTTGTTGAGTGCAAGAAAATATGCTTTCAAATCAAGTCCCATTTCATGGCATTGTCTACCATGTCTAAGAACCACAACAAGTAAGGGCATAAATTGCTTTATTACAGCCTGCCCGGTAATATACATGTACAAATTTTGGCGTTGCGGCAGGGTATAAATTGTTTTTCGTTGAGCTGGACGTTGTTACTATCAAGTAGTGTAGTATTATGACCACAGTTGCATAGTGCTGTGATCGTTGACAAGCTATCTTGAGTAACCATAAAACTGCGACGTGACGTTAAAGATTATCAATAATTTGGATAGATTATTGTGCCGGTGGACAGTTTCTTAATTTTGTCGGTGCCTCTCATTTTTCTGCTTTTAAACTTAGTCCAAATATACATATAGTATCACGGTCTGCAATTGTAACATATTTCTACAACATAATTTTGAAGCTAATATCATAGCTCGGAATATCAGAAAATGTCAACACAGGTGGGATTCGAACCCAAAGCCGTAACTCCCAAGCAATTGATATTTATTGTTTTATGAACGAATTATTTTTATTGAGCAATGCTTGCAAACCCAGGCAGGCGTCAGGAATAACCCAGACTGTACAGTTGTTGACAATATACTGAAACTAGCAAGTAGCTTAAGAGATGCTGCTCGGTTCTTTACTTAACGCGGTAACTCAAACGATTAACAAAGCTTGTGAAAAGAGACTCCACACTACAAACTCAGTAAAGGCAAAGGCGTCGTAATGTGTTGTGATACAAATTGCATCAGTGAGCATGCATAGCTTAACTACCGTTTTGCACGTTGCACGTCAGCGATGAGTTCTCATCGTACATTTCGAAGTACAACACTATACCTATGCTCGCTGGTATCTGCCTACTTGCAATATTTAGCTAAAATAAATAAGTTAAGAGTTGATAAAAAAGTTGTAAGTTGTTAGATTAAATAAGTTATAGACTTGGAAAAAAGTATGATGCAAAATTAAAACAGTCCCGCCGGTAAGAAAATTAAAACTCTTTCAACCGCATCGCTTTTTTGCCAAAGATTCTCACAATAGTTTTGGTTGCTTGAATTGATTCGACGCATTATAAGATCGGCATTGGCACCCATGAAACGAAAACTTGACTCACAAGTCATGCAGTTGATCTTGCCTGGTTTTCAAGTAACACTTTAACTATAAGCCATAAGCCGGAAATTAAGACTGCTGTATTGTAACTTAACTTTGCTTAATGAGTAATTTTCAATTTTATATTTTCAAATGGTGTGTGTTATCTATTTCAGGAAAAGTATCAATGCTTCGAAGTATATCTAATTAAAATATATATGGTTTTGAGTTTAACAGAGTCAAGGGACAAATAATTTGAAATTTCGAATATTTAGCTGAATCAAAAGAGTCTTGATTTCTAGGTAAATGTATTAACCTAAAAATTAACTTATAGGCATTTGAAATACATTTGATTTTATTCAGTGCTTTTGTTGAAATGAAGTTAGCTTGCTTGTCTAATTGTACGCGTTTGAATAATCTGCTCAATGTAGTAAGTTTTAGCCTATGCAGATTTAACTCATGAACCGACTGAGCTGATTTTCCACAATTCGACTCAGCTGTCAGTGCAGTTCGAACGATATATAAAATAATGCATTTAGCGAGGAAATTTTTCCGAAAATTTTGGGTACCATTGGGAACACAAAAAATCGAAAAAATAATTTGGCACAACAGTTACCGAAGTGATGTTTTTTGAACCAGCTCTGGAACTGAGTCTAGTGATATCAAAATTATGGCTATGTCTTAAAAATTGACCAATTGAACTAAAGACTCATATACTCTGCATAAAAGTTTTTGAAACATAGTCCCCATTTGTTAACATCTATTTTTTAAATTTAACACGATGATGTGTCAAATTCTTTTTAAATATTGCCATTGGGCAATAATTTAATGCAAATATTTATTTTAATAAAATATTTTTAAATATTGCAATTGGACAACTATATTTTATATGTTTCAAGTAGTAACGCAGCCTGTGCAAATTTTTCGGTCCGAAATCAGAAGTCAGCAATCAGAAATTCGTTTGGATCGTTGCATCGCAAACTTCAACTGGGTCTATGTAAAAGGAACAACTAGATGGCTGTGTCTATGCGGCAAAATAGCATAGTGGGCTATGCTTCTAATCTGTAAAGCTATGGATTTGCTGCAAAAATTGCGTATTTTTCTCTAGTTTAGTGCACAAAAGTCCCAATCTACAGTTAGGAATAGCTTAATGTCTGGAAGTGGAGCGCGCTTTCATCTTCTTTTTTCACCCTAATTTTTATACTAATAATATCCACTGATAGTAAAATCTGGTATTTGAGCAGTTTTTGCTGGTACCCCAAAGTCTCTAAAGGACAAAGGAAATTCCTATTGGTAACTACATATCTAACAGCGCAAAAATTCCTTGTCTCTGTAGTTGTAAAGCGTGGACAGTTTTAAAACCTTAACACATCTAAGCTCAAAAATAAGTTATAATGAATTTACCACTTTATTACCATAGTAACACCATGAATGCCCATTAGGAAAACTTAGGAGCCGAAAGTCGGACCCCGTACATTCTCAGGCGGTAGGGGCGGATCGCCGACATCAACCCCACCGTCTCCTGCAGATGCCCCACCTCCCCTCCCCCGCACGCCGGCTGACCCCTTCTGTGACGTCGATGTGGAGACCAGAGTTTATGTTGTTTAAAACCAACCTGAGTATTAAATCGAACGCTCTTATATACAAAAGCAGCCAATGTTGGCAACAGTCGATACCAAAAGCTATCAAAATGTAGCTGAAAATTGTTGTAATATTTTGTTATTTCGCAAAGACACATCGCTGCTTAGTTGATTGTAAATTCACGCTCGACCATGAAAATTGAATTTATATTTGCTGAAAATAAGTAAAAACCTATTTTATAATCGATAACATAAATTAAATATATTTTTAGTTTGAAAATTACTAAATCGTAAATCTAACCTATTTTTGATGATTTTACAGCTTGATAAGTGTGACTAGCCAGCGTTTGGAAAGGTTAAGAGTTTATGTGCATAGGATTACTTTACTAAGCGTTTTCATTATCGAAATCTTAAATCTGAAAGGTGTTTCTAACATTATTTATAAAATATGGTTTTCTCTGTTTCAGCTAAACTTGTAATAAATACGCGAAGCGTGTGTAGTTTTTCATGTCATTTTTGTTACTATTTTCAAAAATTTTGAAAAGGCGTTTCATTTAAATTTTAAATGAAAATCGTGGGTTGTCACTTAGACCCATGGGTAGTTCGGAAATTTTACACAAGCAATTTGCTCGACTAGCTTTCTACCCGTATTGCTATCTAATAAAGTCAACTATTCATTAAATCATCTGGTTGCTGGACACAGTGTCATACAGTATTCGGCCAAGTAACCCTGAGGGGTCAAAGTATAATACATGCCATGCCGTTCTCGATATGCTAAGCCTAAGCCTTTAGCCTAAGCTTAGGTTCTTATATGAGACATAGCCGGCAACTTAGCCGAAGTCGAGGGGCTGTCGGCCACGAAACCGCACTCTAAACTGGTCTTTTTTCTAACCAATTATACACTATTCGGTATTCCGTAATAAGTTTTAGGCCAGCAATATTTAAACTGGTAGTTGTCAAGTGCAATATGATTGTGTTCATGTACACAACAGCGATGAGCTGATTTTTCTTAACGTAATAATGCTTTCACCGTCTGCGTCCGTAAAATTCGAGCTGTTATATAATAGTTAAACATATTTTGGATGCCGAAAATAATTTTGCTGTTTTTGATAAGCAAATGGTTACCCGTTGGAAATATTCCTTGACGAAACACTGTAAAACAGCTGCGACAGCGCCTTCTATGCAAAATTCTATTAAAGTGTCTTTGCAGTCATGTCCATGCAACATTAATACATTCGCGTGGACCATCGGCGTCGCAAACTCGGAGAGTGCCAAAAGTAGTAAAAGCCACAACTAGGTGACTATATCTTTGCGGTAAGATATCAATGATTGGGTTATGCTACTTTTCTATAAGGCTCCGCGTTCGGTACAAAAATTGTGTATTTTTATCGAATTTTCTGCATTGAAGGCCCAACGGTATTTGGGAAAAGTTCTCCAGAGCATTTTCTATACAAAATTCTAAAACAGTCTTCAGCGTGGTGCTAATGCAAGATTGTTATAACGGCCTTCAGAATACTTTCGAACTAAAATTGTAATAAACTCCTCCAAAGCAGTCTCCATGCAAAGTTGTAGTGAAGCACCAGTGGGCTTTCCATGCAAAATTGTAAAGTTTTTCGAAGAGCTTTCTATTCAAAATTGTATAAATGTTTTTAAGTGCAATCGTTGTACTAAATCGTATTAAAGTCAGTACACTTTTATTGCAAAATTATATAAAAATCTTTCAAAAAGCTTACCCATATAAAATTGTGTTTAAGTCTTTTACTTTGCGCGAATTATAATACTCTTCATCTTTTCATAACGTTGTAACGGCTTCAACAGCAATATATCACTTTGCGGGTTAGATCCGTTGGCAAAAATTTTATCTATCTCACTGCTCGAAATTCGTAAAGCTTTGGTTGACGTCTGCTTTATGGAAGTCAATCATGCAAGTTGTTCGGTATCCCATGCCGCTCGCAACAGCTTCAGGCCAATAGAAAAGTTTTGTTAATTTTCACTATAGCAAAATTATAAGCAAAAAGTTTGTTATAGTGAAACATTTCCTTATTTCAAGCGCCTTGTTATCAGCTGACATGAATATATATATACACCTGTTTGTCGGATCTTCCATTAGTCAGTTTCCCGCAAATACTAACGTTTAGCTGTGAAGGAAAAAATATCGTCTGAAAAGCCTTCAAGCCAGTAAAGCAAAATTATTGATGATTTGCTTTATGTAGTGTAGTTTTTGAAGCAGCCAATTTATGACTGAATATTTTCCGTTTCAGCCGGTTGATGAGCTTGGGAAAACCGTTTTTCGTTTATCAACTGTAAACGCTGCGTTATTGATAGTTATTTCTACTATCTCTATTTCGATACAGTTGAAATATTTGCAAAAGTGCAAAAGATAAAAGTGTGACATTTCCGAAGACGGTTATGCATTTCCTAGCACGATTTTGCTAGATATCGCTGACGTTGTTGGCCTTTAGAACACATTTATGGGAGTTAAAATACATTGACTCAGAAGGTCTGAGGAAAGGCGGACTGCGAGTTTTACAGAGGTCGGTTGAACATTTTATATTATCGGTCCTCCTGAACATATTGTCGCGAAAACCTTGATGCCCGCAGTTCCCCCCGAATCTGGGGAACTGTATATAAATATAATTGTGGGCTTTACTTTGGGACTATATGTTGCAATATTAGTGATTTTCGTACTGTTGGGTGTCATCTCACAAACATCGTTTACGTTTCAATGGTATTCCATACTACTTTTGTAATGAAGGAATTTTGCTATTTGCACGTTCTTGCAAGAATAGCTTTAGAAAATTGCGAGTGATAGATTATTTAAGAAGTAATAAATAGAATCTTAGCAATTGTGTAACAAAGTTATATATTTTCCATTATAAGCAACTACCTGTATTGTAAACTAACAGCACACAAATAAATAATCCTCAAGTACCATACTTGAAGTTAAACGGTGATGAGAATGAGAACTTGCGTTCGTTTGAAAACGAGCGGAGCTTCTAAATGACTCAGTCGTATTTAGCCGCTGCTATTGACTTCGACTGCCTGACAGCATAATTCGCAATGTCGGCGGAAAGTTCTTTGTTGTTTGGCTAATGATACAGTGTTCTCGTTTGCTTAATATTGTTATGACAAAATTTCTGCATTCTTTTGAGTATTCACACTGTATTTTATTGTCAAGAAATTATTTATTTTGGTTTGCACAAATGTACTGGAGCAACTGATTCAGCTCTGTGAGCAATATGAAAATATTTGAGCTTCGCTTGGCTAAGGCTGTATGTTTCATAAAAACGCGAAATAAACGTCATATTCACTGAAACATTGGAGAATCTTACTTAACATGGTATGCAGCATACAATTATTCTTCATTTATGCACTCTTGGCTTTACTAATTATCAGGGGCGTCACCAGAAAAGTTCAACTGACGAGATCAATAGAAGAAAATTTCAACATGAGGTCAAGTTAAGTATTGATATGACGATAGCACGTTGAAATAATTTTAGCTGCAGTTGTAAGCGGAGAGGGGCACCAATGCCAAACTAGGCGGAGAAGGGGGGCACGTGAGACGGCCTGCTAATTATGTTTTATTTTAGGCTATGTCTAGAAATACGTATTGAATAGACACTTCTTTTGTATTGTATATCGCAACATCAGTGATTTTTGTGCTGTTGAATCTATCACGTAATGTGCATCGCTCGTGTTTCGATCGTATTCTATTGCATAATAAATCCATTACATTAATAATCAAAAAATTAGTCAATCGTTCATCTAACCGCTTACGTATGTACAACGGCTCCAATTAGACCCAGGTGTATATTGAGAAGTACTACGTTAACTGAGTTTATTGTACTTTGCTCATTTTCGGGTTTTGTTTTAAGTAATCGAACCACGTCTTCGAAATGACTTATTTGGTACAAGCTTATGAACTGTCATATCTCAGTTTTCTCCCTCAGGTCCCATAACTGGCGGAAACTTAATATAGTCTGGTTTTCTTGATGATGATACCACCTGTGGTTTGATGCCTAAGTTTAATATGCAGTCAGCAGCGTAACTCATGCTCGTACCACTAGGTGAAAACGGTATAAAAGCAATGCAAAGCATGAAATTGCTTGCGTTACCCTGCGTCTACCAGTTCCGTAAACCCGAAAAAATCAAATTTTACGTTTTAGCATGATACTTTCCGCTTTTAGTGTTTCCGAACAATGATGCTTTCAATTCATATATATATTGCGTGGGGCAACCAGAGGCTCACATAAGCTTCGAAGCTGAGTGACATAATTCTCACCTGACACTTTTGGTTTCCAATTTCACGCTTGGTAAAAAATTTTAATGGTTTTGTGTGAAACACGTAGAAATTAACAAAATTTCATTTGCCATGTTTGACGGAAGATTCTGAGGAATTTAGGTGGTTTGCGTCATATGATACAAAAAGTTTCACATTGCTCTTCCATTAACAAAAGCCTGGGTACCATGTAAATTCGGCGGAAAAGTTTGTTAATACTAACTAAATTTCAGTGCCTCTTTTCCAGTCGCTACCTGGATTAGGAATAGTTATCTTGTCGAAAGGAATATATTGCGATGATGTACATATTAATTTTCTTAAGCTGACCGTCTACCCTGCCAGACCTGTGCTAAATAAGAAGCATTCTGTGATTTATTCTGCCAATTTGCTCTTTGCACACATTTCTAGCAGGCGATATTAAAGTAACACCTAGCAATTTATATTGTGTCGCATTAAATGTAGTCTTTCAAGTCATATCACCCTAAATTTATCTTGCAATTTCGATTTTGTGGGCTTGCTTTCCGTCAACAGGCCTTTGATAACTAAATGGGCGGCTACCTCATATTCTTATTACTGCCTTGCACACAAATTTGCCGCTAAATTTTGCTTTTGATGTCAAAAGGAGCAGTCAATTTATTAATTATTATCGCGTATTGACCTAATTTCGATTGCAATTCTCTATAATATGTACGTTGTTGCCAACTATTTGCAAGCTGAGGATACAACTCAGAAATTACGACTCGGTCGTTTAACTAACAGAGCCATCGTGACTGTGAAAGGCTAAGCGATAATTGGAAATCTTTCTTACTGCATACAACACATTTTTAAATCACAAAAGATTTCAGACTATATTATTGACCTAATTCAGATTGTTGTTTCTTAGTTTTATGTGGGCGTTGCTACCAACTATTTAAATGCTGATGATGCAAGTCAGATGGTAAAACTCGGTCGCTTAGCTGCCATACCTATCTCGCGTGTGAAGGTCTAAGCGATCATTGAGAATCTTTCCTGCAGCAACTAGACATTTATAAACCGCATATTATGTCAAACAATATTATCTGTTGCTAGGGGAACATCAAAGGATACGTAGAATCATACATAGTGTTACGAGTCTCCAAGGCGAAAGAGATTAGTAATACCGAACAAGTACCACTAATATGGGCAACACAAATTTAATGCTTTTCGACTGGAACACAGTGAATTATAGTACTTGAATCGAATGCGGTTTCAGTCGTATATTGCACGATTTATGTTGTGCAACATCTTAGTTTCGTACATCGTCGATGGTAGAGTATTTATATTTATACGATATATACCATTTTATACAGTGATCATAGCAAAATTTTTGCCCGCAATTGAAACTTACGCTTCCTTTGACAAGTTGCCCGCAATTTTTTTACTATGTCTGTCAATCCTCATTTGTGATTTTTATTAGACAACAACAATGAATTTAGCTATTACAATTTGATTCTCTGGCATAGGCCGTGTTCGCATAGCGTCCTATCCCATATCATTAGAGCCAATTTCTATTGATTTTGCATCAAGACGATCCGGCATGCCGTAAACTCTATATCTACCGTTTGCCTGTGTATGTGTATGTGTTTTCTACGCCACATCATGAGATTCGGATCCAATTCCGGATCGGATTGAATCGGGCGCAATGTGAACACGCCCTTTATGATTCGGCATGAATCATTTTGATAAATGACTTTTGATAATGATTTGCTAAATCGTCTTTAAATGAGATATATGTTTATGTTTTATGCTATATTGGGCAAACTTAAATCATACTTTGGATATCTCGAGTGTCAATGTATGCATGTTGCGGTCGGCTGCGGAGGAGTAGTGAAACCAGTGTTTCACTCAACGGAACAAAGGTGGCATGCTAACGTATATGTATGAAAACCTAGCTGGGACGTTTGTCTACTTCTTAAAAATGTTGAAAAAAATTGCTTCAACATTTATATCCGTCTAATTCAAGACTTTTAGGGCAATTCTGTTGAACTATTTCTACAATTTGCCCTGGTACTTCTTCGATTTCACAATATTTCAAAACTGTTAACACATGCAAGGTACCAATTCTGCTATGTAACATGTAGAATGCGTATGTTTATTCATAAAAAAAAATTTTGAAACTGTTCAAAATTTATGCTAATGTTCACTGCGTGTTTAGACGTATATTTTAATGCCAATACCACTATCACACAAGTTTTTCAGAACTCTAACCGTTATAATAGGACCGTTATAATATACATATGCCGACTGGCCTTATACTAATGGCGCATAGGGTCTTGTTTTATGTAGGAACATATCAATACACAAAATGGCAGTGTTCGGCATTATCTTAGAGTTACGGGGGTTAAAATATTTAAACAGAGCAATTTTTAATATTAATTTCGCCGATGCTAGGTAGTATTGCGCAATGGCCGTGGAAGCCGTTGGCCGGTCGGCCGAACGTTGTCTCGGCGCCGCACAGCAGCTGAGCATGTGCCGGGCCGTTAAGCCGTCAGCCGGCCGCTGACCCGGCGGCCGGCCGTAACGCTGCCGGCCGATCGTTACGAAGACGACCCGTTGTGTCAACGGCCCGGCTGTTAAGCCGCCAGCTGCCGTTTAGCCCCGCCCGGCCGGCTGATGTAACGACGTAGCCGTTCAAACCAAGCCGTAACTCAACACTATTTCAGAGCCATTATGTATATGCCTCACCAACAGATAATTATGTTGCATACTGCATCATGATGATTATGTTGCAACATTATAGCTTGTAATAGTATGAAAAAATATTTTTTGAAAATCAAGTCGCTTTGTTGAATTCTGGAGACTAGCCTTTATACATCTCCTCCAGTTCTTTGCCTAATACTTTGGCAGGCGGCATATGTTTTAGTGACTATTATAACGGCTAGAGTTATGAAAACGAATAAACATATATATGCATTTTAAATTTTATGTAATAGCATTGGTGCGTTGTATTATTCCTTTTAGAAAGTCACGAGGTGAACTTTAGATTCATGGCTAAAATCAGGGTGAAATATATAATGATAAAGGGTTGGTCACATTGACAACCATTTGTTAGCATTGGTATCGAATAGTTCCCTGATAAATTATAATTCAATATGTAAAGCAGGTGAAAATTTGGGTTTTAAGCTCCGTTCGGCTGTAGATTAGAGCCTGACATGTGTGACCAGCCGAGCCGAGGCTAGTATATGTGGAAAAGCTGCTGTCGGGTTATAAAACACTTTTATAAAACAACAAACACGATTAAAACAAGTGATTTATAGAACAGTATACCGCCAAAAGCAAGAAAAGCCAAGATTTCATCGGCTTGGCTGTATATGGTTCATGATTTGGCAATTTGTATTTGACCTTTCATATTTATCGATCGTAAACTTTTGTTATTTAAAGCCTGACACCCCATCTAAACACGTCATCGGAAGGAAGAGCCGAGTCGAGCAGTGCACTGTTCATGAAGAGCCTAACCGAACATCGGGGATACCTAACCAAACGTTCTTGGGGGGATGTCTTCGGTTTTGTACGGTAGGGGATAAGCCATTCAGGGGCATTCATCGTGGAGGAGGTTGGACTCTGCCGAAGGGTAGGGCGGTTGCCGAGCCTCAGGGTGTAACGCCAATCACCCCTGTGAACATGTATACCACTAATCCCATGTGTCGCAAATACAGAAACATTAGCTACTTTCGATGGCATGCGCAAGCCAGTCGGTTACCTAAAGGAATAAATTTGTTTAGTAACGCAATTCAACATAAACGAACAATTTATTCCTTACTCTGTTATCAAAGAAGTAAAATTAACATTAAATTGAAATATAAAGGGGAACGGAACAAAATCTCAACATGCACGAGCCTATTCTATTTTTCAAAGAATACTTTGGGAAATTTGTAAATCTATCAATAATCTAAAATCTATAAATAAATCACTATTCATTCAAGTTCTCAAAATTTCCTTAATTTAATGCATTCCAATCGTGCAGTAAATCGTATGTCGCCTAGCACGAAGTAATAAAAATAAACAGACACCGTGGGCCATATCCGAAACTAACAAAATTGTACGTCTTAAATAGTTGTAGCTTCAAAGAGAACGAAGCACCGGTTCTTTAAAAAAAGCACCGTTATTGGCATCACCATCCGCACCCATATACAAATTGGTGGTGTTTTTACAAGTTTTTTGGTTTCCGATATAAACTGACTATTGAGTCGACGAATTACATTTGATAGCAACAATACGTTATTTTATATTGCTCCTTAGAAGACAAATTCTAAGCATGTATTTAACAACAATCACATATTATGGATACATTAAAATTTAATCGTAACAGTTATTTTAAAATTATTGTTATTGGCATCGTTTCCTACTAAATTTTTCACTCCACATATATATAATAATTCCGAAAAGGAAATGCGAATTTTGAAAACAAATCGAAGTATGAATGGCTGGCTGGCTATCAGTCACCACCACCAGCTGGGAAACACGCCGAAATAAACGATCGATTGACAAAACAATGATTAGTCCAATTTGCGTTAGCAGTCGTTATGATAATGCGCAGAAAACCCGTTTAGGAGCTGCAATTTAATTATTTCGAAAGTCTTAAACTTATATAAGTGAAGTACGTGCGCGTAACTACGGCAGCTTGTTTTGCACATTGCAAGAACAATATTGACGTTGAGTACAAATCTCTTTCAAAAAGTGATGGTTTAACACTGCCAATTTCGTTTATATTGCGCTGGAAATTAAATAACCAAACTGAATACCATGTCCGAATGCTAATCTAATGCCTGAAAATAGGAAAATCTATTGCCGAATCCTTATGAATCAAAGATATGTGGAACGTGGACCTGACTTCTCAGTTATATGTAATCATGGTAACTTTTAACCGACTACCAGAGGTGGGGACATGAGTACAATTAAAAGTATATATTAACGCTTTTATAGTTATGATACAGAGCATTCTTAAAAATTCTGGCTTGTTATATTCGTTTCTATAAGGCAAAATTTTTCATCATTAAGGTATTCATGCGTTAGTTAAACCTATTGGCGTTATCGGCAAGGAACTTCGTTGCGTCGTGCTGTTCAGATCCGGGCAATATCGCTCAACTGTCGTCAATCGCATGTCAGCTCTTTGCAAATGCTACAAGCGTTTTTGTGCCAGTTAAGGAAATTCAGGGCTATTTCAATGACTTTGGTCCACATCTTTCAGCGTTCTTCGAATGTCCTCCAATTCAACGGTTTTTAGCTTGCGAGTGAGTGATTGTCCACAGTAAAACCGTAAAATATGTCTTAATACAATTATTGAAATACATCGAGTAAAATTCGTGATTTATAGTAATGCATGTTTTCAGTTTAAACGTGTACAATCGTGAATTATTTTGTAAAGATAGCTTCAATTCAAGTATTCTTTTCGTCAACAACTAAGCTTTATATTTTAATTCTAAGCATTCCTGCTGCTATTCTTACAATAGGTGTGAGGTCCCAGGAGGTGCACAGGTTTCTGTTGGAGGGGTCGACCTTCCGCCTCCAGAGGGCGCTCAGCTTCTCGCGGGAGCCTATGTGTTCGGCACCTACGGTGCCGTCGGATGAGAAAGATTTGGAGCAGCTGCCTGGGGTATGGGGTCCTATGGCTCATGGACTAACCCCTGTAACCCGCATATGCCTTCTATAATACTCGACGCCTGAAGCAGAGACAATCAATTTAGCATTTCAAAGCTGGAGTGCCTACTACTGAGAACAATTCAGATATTTTCAGCGAACTTTTTAGCTTCGATGTACCAACGATAGAGATGTGTTTTTTGTTCGAAACTGTTACCGCTTTAACACATTGCAGCAAACTTCCAACATACAAACAATACAAACATCTAAATCCCAATTTTTGCAAAAATGTTAAGGAATTAGCGATTCCTAGCCATACAAAGTAATTGTCCTTCTTTTTCGAAAAGTTTATACAGAGCTCAGTATTTATCGACAGGATAGCTAAACCGCGATCGTAAATGCGATTACGTAGTTTTTTAAAAGTTTGTTATAAAGTAACTATATCTCAAACTTTACTAAAGTCGTATGTTATACAGAATTACGCTCCTCTAGTTGTCGAGTTAAATGTTGGGCATGACAGTATTAATAGTAACATGGCTGCGCTAATTACGAAATACGAAAAGTGACTGTCAGAACTATTCGCCTATCCTAAAGTCACGCACGAAATTACTTCCTCTGACATTTTTGAGACTTTGATTGAAAGTTTTAAGGTATATGTTTTGGGATTGCTAGCAGTACAATAAAAACTCGTACTCGTATTGGGAGTTACGTTTAGATATATAGTTACAACCAGTTCAGCTGGAACATACGTACTAAGCAATGCTGACCATTAATCATTTTGTTTGACACATGTCACGTTTGTTGAAAATCGTTTCATTGACATAACTAATTGTTTTAGTTTATAAATAATGAGGTTTCTCCAGCCTATTCGATAATTGCTTTAATAATTGGAAAACACAAGTGAATCGTTGTAATGTGTATGCTTCAGCTCGGTTTCACTTGTTTATGTCACGAATAAGCTGTGAAATATTAATTCTAAAAAGCTGCTCTCTCTACACCACCAATGATTTACAGTTTTATTATATAAGTCGTACATAAATGTGCAATGCATAGGTCCGCTAAACAGGGTAGGAGCGCCCTTTCAAGCATAAATGAGCATAGTTACATTGTTACATTACATGTTACATTAAATTACACGTTACATTACATTAAATGTAACATTACATAACATGTAACATCACGTGTTACATGCCCTGCATTCTGCGGCCGCAAATATATACTCAGATTGTAATTGTTAAGAAATGTCTTTTACATCTAGTTTTCTTGGTTCTTTGCCTAAAATTCTCTGTGTTTTTGCAAGTCACCTTATTATATATTTTTCTCTTAGACTGCAATGCCGAGACTAAAAATCGCCACTGGGTTTTTCTAATAATCGATTGTAACGTTTTGAAAGCGTAGCTATGTTGAGCTTGTGCCATTGTGTGTGATGTTGACTCAAAGAAGTGAGATTTCCGAGCAATTACTTTGTAAAAATTTTGCGTTTTGTCTCTTGTTTAGTTAAAAAACAATTTTTGAATTAAGCGGTGGAAACTCCAGGGCGAGCAACTGACAGTAGTTGCACTATGAAGCCGAAATTACAACAACTGTGTCTCCTATCTGAATGAGCGATACTGGTCTGTCATTTTTGGTGTTAGAGGTGACCTTGGTGTTATTTTATGTGATACCCAAGTGCTAACTCTATATCAAACAATGTCTTAAACCAAAATTGCTGCTACGTGCATAGTGATAGAGCTCTACATGACTAGCCGTACCTTGTGTATCATCAATAAGCTACCAGCAGATAATTTACTAAATCGGACGGAACTCGTGGTTTGCTGTGAATATGGTTTTTTACCTAATTTCGTTTTAAGACCGCGTACACATGGTGTTTTGTACAACGAGTACTTATCTGAGAAATAATTATAATCTCTTGAATCTTTAGTGTATGCATATTTGCCAATAACAGTCACCATTAAAAGCAGTAAACATTAAACAACACATGTAAATACAGACTAGAAATAAATGGAACTGTACATGCAATTTTGTACCTAAGCTGTTCAAATTATTTTGTAACGAATGATGTATGCGATTAAATAACAAAAATACATAATTTAGCAATCCGTTGTCTTTATAACGGCATATTTATTATACAAAAGTGTGGCATGCCGGCTAAGTAGGGCCCTTTTCCATTGCGCTGACTGGTGTATTAAGCTTTTCTTTACTTTCTAGCATTTAGATACAAACAAAATATGCCAAATTACCTTTAGCAACACTTCAATCTCGATCAAAGTAGCCTATCCTGTAGTAGCATAAACATTGGTTCCAACACAAATATCGTAGCGGTGACTGCTTCGATTTTTTAATAACTTTCTCGGCTCAATTGGCATCAAATCTAGCACAGTTATCAACGGATTTAAATTAGGAATTTTATTAGATCTCCCCAGAAAAGATTAAATAGTTATTGCCCGCATTGTTGGCAGTTTCTTACACGCACTTATCTTACTAATTTTTGTAAGTGAAAACAAAGTTTATGGACATTTGAACTTCGCCGTCACATTATGAAACCAAAGTCTTGACCAACCTATAAATTATAACGATTCTTGTCTTGTTAGCAGGGTGTACCAAAAGGAGCGATCAGGATTGTGGGGAAGAGCATACAGCCTCCTCAGTTTTTTCATAGCCCCCTTCAGTTTGGTGGGCTCGTCGCACTTTTGAGTAACGAGATGGGCCGCTGCTTCTCACACTACATTTTGTGTCTGAAATTTGCTAAAATTATATATTTGAATAGTTTTGAAAACATACCTATAATCTGCTTCTGTGGTGTAAATCTTAATATCAGCAGGTAGTTATTCATCACTTCTGAGTTATTTGTATGATGTCGTCTCAACCACAGTAGCCACTGTAAAAAGGCATGTACGTATACGTGGATTCTTCTTTTACTGCTTGATATTTATAACTCTATTAGTCATTTAACTAAGCAAACAGCGGTTTTAACTGATTTGTTAAGCTAAAAAGGCCCGATGATTATTGTTATTATTGTTACTAAGTTAACTGGGGTTTAGTTTGGCTATTCGCGGAACTTATTATAGCTGTACCATATGGCTTCATTGTTCGTTTTAGCTTGTAGTTTCAGGCAACCGCGTTATTTTTATATTTAGCGATAGTAGACAGATATTATAAAAAGAGAATAATAAAGTTACCACATATTTTTATACCAGCTTGCCTAATAGATAGTGGTGTATATTTAGTAGCAAGAGTACATAATCAAAATTTCTAGGAGACTATAATACAACTGTATCATACGCATATGCTTTGTTTTATACGGTCATGTGGTTGATGCATCTCCTAATTTATTTTTGGCGAGTACTCCAATGTTTTTTAGCGTATCGGCAACCAATCACCCAAACCTTGTGGATATCCCAAATAACAAATAGCAATCATCGGCAGCTGATATTCTTGTTCTTATCCAGGGCGTCCAAATCTTCAAAGTAGGGGGCTATCTTTATAAATCAGTGCAACAAATGTTTTAGGAATAATTTCCCAGATTCTCTGCAAAAGAACTTTTGTCATGAATATTCGGAACTATAGTACCACATGTTTCGTACTATTGTACCAAATAATTACGACTAACTATTCTTTTGCAGAGATCCTTGGAAAATGTCCAAAAAATTTGGTACTCTGATTTCTGTATGTGGTCTGGCTTACATAAACATTTTAAGTGCGACATTTTTATACATTTTCAATGTACAAATGTCAAAACGATATTGTATAGAGTCTGATGCATCGCTGGTATCCTTGGCCTACTTTTCCAGATTCATCTGTACTAAATATATAATAGTAGATGATCGAATTTTGGCACTTTATCATATAAAATATGCCGTATAATATAATATGAATCTTTTATGTATTTGTGTTACATACAATATATGAATTGTATGAAATTGAATATATTTGTATAGAAAATAATATATGTATTGTATAAATTAGCCATCAGTGGCTGATCATTTGGCCTAAAGATGCTTTTATAATAATCAAATAACGTAACGGTTTTCAAACTTGCTTGTTTAAGGTAACATATGACAATATATTACTATAGTAATGGGTGCTATTGTCTTAGCTCATCTCGTGGTCATAAATTTTTTGTGCGATACAAGGGTTTTGTTATCAAAATTGAAAATATTCATGTGTTTGTTTGTGTCTTCATTATTGAGTGTACATCATTGTCTCTTGTTTAAAGGCCAAATTCAGTAGGACTATAGGTTGTTATTTCGGCATGTAAAAATCTGGATCCTGGATTTCTCTATTACCTAGTTTTCACAGTCGCCCCAATCGAAACCAAACTTCATAACTTACTTGACTTAAGGCATCAGAGCTGCATTCATCTGCGCTGTAGCCTGACCCAATATGATGTTAGGCCATTGGATCCGATCCGCAGCAAGGTACATAATGGTTTGGTTAAAATTAGTATCATATATAAAATAGTTGATTGTTCCATAGGCGTTTTTGAGATGGTTGAGATCTTGTGCTACAATGCTATCCAATGTACGGCGAGCGGCGTTGCGGTTGCAGCGCCAAGCAGGCGGTTTAGGAGTGCGCCAGACAGAGTGGCAGATGTGGTCATAGTTCATCCTCGCAATGTTACCAAGCCATCTCAAACGGCTTTTACGTATGATAGATTCCACTGTAGGTTGTTGGCAGCACCGTTCCCGGATCCTGGTGTTATGGATACGTTGCAGGCGGCTGACGTTAAGGATGCATCTTGGAGCAGACACCTGGAATACCTCCAACTTGGATAGGTCGGCTTTAGTAATTGCCCAAGTTTCAGAGGCGTATAGCAGGACAGAGGTCACCGCAGTGTTATAAACTTGCATCATGAGCTTGGTTGTTATATCTGGACGGCAGAACACCTGTGCTCTCAATTGCCCAAAAGTTCGAGATGCATTTGCAATTCTAGAATCGATATCATCCGTCGCGGAAACGCGCTTGTTGCTAATTTCAGAACCAAGATAGGTGAAGACATCGGTCACTGCTATTACTTGTCCATAGACCGTCAAATTTGGAGGCCTGTCAAGATGGAAATACATTGCGGCAGTCTTTATTGGTTTTATACGGAGGCCGAGCATGCCAGCGTTGGTGGATATCCGGTCAAGCAGGCGTTAGCAGGACCCTTCATCTAGTTGCAGGATTGCGATATCGTCCGCGTATGCCAGATCTGAGACAATATTCATTGTATTGCACACCGCCATTAGCTTCAACTGACTTCATCATTATCCAATCCTGCACGATGTTGAACAGCATGAGGGAGAGTACGCAACCTTGCCTTACGCCGGTTGAAACTGGGAAGTTAAGGGAAAGTCCGGACTGCGAGCGGACACATGAAGTCGCACCACTATACATATCCTGAAGGATTTTGAGGTAGACTGATGGGAAACCACACTTGTTTAGGGCATTCCACATTGAGATACGATCCGCACTGTCAAATGCAGCCGCAAAATCAATGAAGCAGACTACCGTTGGCTGTCCATGGTGCAAACGGCGTTCCGGAGGGTAAATATTTGATAAACTTCATGCAAAGTAGTAAGTCGGTATGTGGATGCGGCAAGTACAAGAGCGTAGAAATTGAAAAACCACTGTTGCTTTGGCTTTTTTCTCGGAAAAGCAAACCTATTTATGGATTTTCTCAAACCCAAAACTTCTTTTACTCTGTTCACAAAGAAAACAAAACGTCTATCTTATCCCCAAGCAGTGCATCCTTATCGTGAAAATATACCCAAGCGCTGGTTACCGGTGTATTTATATAATGACACCTTTAGCCATTCTAATTCCGAAATCTTCTCATCTTATGACTGCATAACTCAGTCTGGACCACGTATTTGAAACTTGGTGGTTCTTCACACCATTTTGCTTAGCCGTCATGTTCATGTCAGCACACAGTATTGTACGGTATGCCGGATGAAACAATTTTGGTGCATACCTACAACCTGTAAGTCTTATTTACTGATTTGGTACATAATTTGAAATTTGAACTTCGCAGATACAGCAAATATGAAAGAAAGCTGTGGCTTAGAACTACCAAAGTTAGCCCAAATACCCGGGTAGCTAATCGGATTGCGTGCAGTTGAGTCGGGTTGGGTACGTAGTTAGAGGTTTACTAACCCGATGCGCATGCCTAGTATTCCGTGTAAAATAATGCGAATATTTACGATTGCATTGTGGTACTGCAGAAGTGAAATATGGGAGTATTCAAACCAACAAGGTCCCTGTTACATCTAAAATAAGTGCAAAACATTTTATATATACACTATTTTTCTCTTTTATTATTCAAAAACGTAGCCGAAAAGCATATTAATTATGGGTTACTAAATATCATTATTAAATACATTTATTCGAAGATATAGTGATATTGATAAAGCCTGCAATTGACGTTAAAACACCTTGCCACTGAAAACTGGTACATAATTGCAAACAGACGAGACGTTCGCTGCATCTTGCAAAAGTCCTTTAACGTTCTCAGTCTAAAATCAAATTGCCAATAAATGATCCTATTTAAGTTTGCCAGTGGCTCATAGAAATCAAATTTCTGAGCAGAATTCCAAACAAACTTATCATTGGAGAGCTATAAAAACATAAATTGATGTTTTCCGTTATTGCACATCAGCTGATAACCAATCTGTGTGGCTGAAGCAGAGAATATATCAGAAGAAATAGGAAACGTGTATATATAGCAATATCTGATATGCTTGGCCAAATTGTGCACAAAGCAAGGATGGATAGTATGCGACATACTGCGAACGTATGACAAGCAGCTGATTGTTTTGTCGGCTTCCTCAATTAAAGTTATTACCGTTGGGTTTACCCTACGTAATAATAAACATTAATTCGACCCAAAGTAAGATTGACCCGTTATTTTATGAACACAAACAAAGAAAGAAGAACTCATCCACATATTTTACAGGTTGTATTTAACGGTAACAGCCATACTATGAGTCATTAACATATTATGGAGACACTACTCCAAATAGGACACAACATATAACGCGCCAAATTAGAAAAAAACTAGTGAATTTTTGTGCTAACGATAGATCATGCTGTTTAAGGGTTACTGCAATAATACAGAATATTACAACGACTACAGCTCATGAACGGACAAGCAAATTTGTTAAATTTTCCGCTATATTGTGCTTAAAGTTCCGCATTTAACGTTAAAAACTGCATGTCATATTTTTCAAGAGCAAGAGTTGTGCAAGTACCTTTTTTAAACCAAAATTAACACGACTTTGATGATTTTTCGCCTATTGCATGGTAACCGCTGAGCTATCGCATCATAAGGAATAATATCTAGCTGATGATCTTTTTAGCAACTGAATACTAGAGAAAACTATCGATTTTGAAAGTGTGCAAAAACAACTAATTTTGTGCTAAATGCGTAGACATTGCTGTTGTAACTATAGCGCTAGGATTATTGACCGTATTTAACTTAAAGGATGGCAGCGGATGTGCCTATAAACTGCATCTATATCATCGATATTTTCCTTGCATCGTCAAAACTACGAAATATTTTGGACCAAAACTCGTGGGTGTTTATTTGTTATAATTTATGGCATTGGAATAGCTACTTCTATTTGGTCAAGTGTTGCCGCGAATATGTCGGGTCTGTGATAAACTGACACTGTTGAGTTCATCCCGATATTCAGGTATAGCTGCAAGGCTCGAAAATATTTTCGCGGCCAGAAACAACCAAGTGTTTCCGTAATAATCTGTATATTTGCAAAGAATGAACTGCTGCTATGAATGATTGGTATTCATCGATGAAGCTTATCTGTTGCATGTTTCGTTATATATAAGTACTATTTATGATTTGTTGTGGCTAGTCAATATTTAAAAGCAATGACTCTAGGCGCTAAACCGCAGGGTTTCAGTGCAGCATCTAGTAAAGCATTGTGCTCGACATTGTTGTCAATGAACTTTGCCGAAGCAACTATGTGTCATCGTGATTGCAGTTACAGATACGCACATCTTGTGGATTATTTTTGAACCAATCTGAACATACGCATATATTTTTATATAAATCGCAAGATATATTTGTATAAAGGGCGGCAGCAATAGTGGAATAGATTTTATTCGAAACAAATTAACAAATTCAATGTTCGAGTCTCAACTCAAACAGAAATAGGTTGCAAATTATTGTAAGATAAAGACTAATAAAATAATATAAAAATAGGAAACTGATATTTTTGGTTATCTACAACCGCTATTAATATACCATGACTGCTGTTGATATATTTTGTTTAATATTCTAAAGTGCTGCACCACGGTATGCATTAGTGTTTCTACGATCCAAATGTGTTTCGTCTTGTTTGGTGTCTTCGGCCTCTACCTCTGGATGCAGCTTAAATTTACATATAGAATAAGCTACGATATTTGGTAAACAAGTGTCATGTTGCGTTGCATGTGCCTTAGTTGTAGTTGCAACAAATATACACAATGTCAAATCATTTTTTAAAATATAAGCACTGAGTCGTATATTCCAATATAGTAACCGTTCCATAACGACTGGCCACAATATACAAGTCGATCTAGTGTAGCAACATTGCTGGAACAGATAAAATACAACAACATGCTGTCTTGTCGAATTTGTCATATTGGTTCCATATATTTCTGATATATGAAACACTAACTGATCACGCCACATAACCACTTTGGAACTGAATGTAGCCAAACTTTTTCTCCCTTATTCGTAAATTTAAGCTTCAATTCTGCAACTCATGGAGAAATCCAGACACTTAGCGGTTGACTTTTGCTTGCAAAAATTCGTTGCATTGCTATTGCTGCTGCTCTGGTTTGTTAGGTAGTGTTTAGTAAATATCAGCTGAAGAAAATTCGAAAATTTTGTAGATTTCAAAGCGATGTCATAACGGTACATTTGCAACTTCAAAGGCGTAGCCAAAAATTATCCCGGGACAGATCAAGCTCAAGCGCCTATATTGCACAAATGAAAAATCACGCGAAGCTTACATTGAATTTTTAATATATTTATATAGTAACATGGGCGCAAACGCGAAAACATTCGGGGGGGCACATGGTGCATGATAGATAATGATTAATATAATCGGAAAATTGTGGTGGCGGAGGCACATAATACATCTTGCAACCGCTATACGGTTATGCGCATTCTGTTTACTATATCTGAGTTTATGTATACAGACATGCATGAGCAACTTGTTACATTTCTGAGCCGTCCCTTGGCATATATACCTATATACCTTATACATAATTGATAAACATGGCAAACTGCTGGAGAGGACGCCAGACATATTTCCAAATAGACATTCATGGTTGATCATCCTCCGATATTTCTGAGGGGACGACCTATATAGTAGTCCTTCACGCATATTTCTGGGAAGGGTGACCCCGTGCCCTCCTTCCCCCGACGTTTGCGCTCATGTATAGTAATTCACAATTCCACAAGTTATTTCGAGGTACTAGGTTTTGCTTATTTTAGATTTTACATACATAAAAACAACTGCGTTTTAAAAGTTTTATATTTCAAGAATATGTATCGTCGTTCACCACAGCACGTAACGCCTTCGGGTAGTATTGTATTATTGTATATGGATATTAGCAAAAAGCATTCACGCAGGCATTGATGACTGTAAAACTCTATTACTTCAAGTTACTTTATTATTAGCTTCAATCCATGGAACCTCCAAAACTGCATCTTCCTCAAATGTACGAAAACGTTTCTTGAAATATTGTATCATTTGTCTGTTGGAACTTTCTCCGGCTTGAATTATACCAAAAATGTTTTATCATTATTTTACATTTTTACAAAAATCTGATGAGTTGTAACAGATTTTGCTCTTCTATAACCTTTGCTATTTGCGGAACTTGTATAAATATTACTGCTTTTTATTGTAATACTACGCTGTTCTTAACTATCGTTAGCGAGTTGAGCTTCTTTAAACAGCATTTAATTAACCAAGAAAATCTTTGTCTGTCAGTGTCACTCATAAGGCATTACTGACTTGATGGATTTTCGCAAATTCGTTATTCATCGAGTAATGAGATCTGTATTAGTATACCTAGATATGTATTTTGGCTGCATCAATGATTTTCCGCCCAAAATCTGAGGACACGAATTTGAGATTCGATTTTGGTCATTAAATTTTCGAAATGTCTAGAAACATTTAACCGGCATCGGGTATATTATTCGATCTGCCGACGGTACAGCGGACTGATGTTGCTAAATATTAGCTGCAAAACATAAAATTTAGACACTTTTATCAAATGATTAGTATGTAGAGAGCTAAAACTGATGTATAATATTTCAGCAGCGCTGAGCATGATAAAAAAATTGTGCTTACAAGGTAATAGGTATCCTCGGGGACGATAGGTGCCTAGAGCATGAAAAATAACGTTTGCAAATGTAAGTTCTATTAAAAGTTACGATTTGTAAATTTCGAAAGTTTCGGATTTTGGGGGTCATTGCAGAAAGAAATAAAAGGTCACATGACATTGATATTTGCAAAAATATTCGTATTGTTGCTTTAATGTGTTGCTTTTGTATTATTAATTTGGGACTTCGAAACGGGCTCAGGAAGTTGGATTTGGAACGTCCATATTGCCGCTGAGCGACGAGTAGCCATACTGTAAACTACGTCCTTTTGATTTGTGTATTATCAGAGATTGGTGAACTAACTGATTGAATTAATGGAAGTTGAATGAGAAAAAAGTCTTATTTGTGGCCGTTACCCCAATACACACCCATGCCCGCAGTCTTTGCAATATTTTTAATTTAACATTTGTTTTCTGATATTTTGCGATAAGCAAAATTTGCGATCCATTTAATGTAGCAAGCACTCACATCGACTGAATTGCTTTATATAATATAAGAACCTTAGAGCAAACAGTTTTATTTTATGCATTTAGTCAACATTCACCTCATTGCTTCGCCGTAATTAGCAGGCGACAATTTGCCAAATAAGCTTAAATATACGTGATTCCATAGGACTGGAATTTTAATTGTCTGAATTCTTAAGCATTTAAAATAGTTATAAATAACTTTGATTGCCTCCGTAATGATAAAAATGATATGCTTATAGGTTTTTCTAGCGGGCACTTTGTAGATTTTCATTTGAATTCCGGTAATGTGTGTCTAGCCTTGCGAATCTTCCAGCAGGCGAAAGTTCTATGTTGTTAGCAGAGGAAACAAACGTAGCAGGGGCGTCTCAAGTTCTTCAAACATGGAGGGGCCGGCGAAAAAAGTGGTGTGGGCCGGTCGTTTATTTTCCCCCAAATTTTGTTATAACCCCATCAGCTAATTTTTCACATTTGCCAGTAAAAAGTGCCAGAGGCCTGCACCTTCCTGCCCATGCCGCTTATGATGCCTCTATAAGTGAGATTTCAGTTGAACAAGTGTTCTAGCGATTATCTATAGCTTTTGACTAAATTTTCATATATTGCATTAATTTTTGGCATAACTGCTTTACAGTAGTTTCTGATTTGCAATTAAATATTATTACATTTGAACCAAAGAAACCAATGATAACCACCGCCGATAATCATTATAACTATACAAGATCTATGTTGATAATATATTTACAACCCCCAAAATAATAAGTTTAACATATTTTTGTGGCGAGAAATTGTTGTAATCGTTATAGGCTAGGTGTTTGAGAATTTTCATGTTTTCTGGTGTGTAAAAAAGAACATTTATGTATTGAAGGGTGTGATTATTGACCGGAAGGGAGTTGATTTTGCTATTTTTCAACCTTGAATATACCTTCGTATATATTTTTCTGTCGTGGGCACTTCGTACAGTGCTACTATTGATACAGTTGAGCAGCGATATCTATAAACCTACATATTATACGTAGTTGTATAAATATAAACATGAGTTATAATAATAGTGACTGTGTGATATTCAAAATGAAACGGTAATTGAATACAGTACCGACCCTAGTCTAGTTGAATGTGTTGGTATTCAAAAACTGTATGTTCGACTAATGCGAAAAGTAAGTAGGGCTTGGGAAGTACAAAAACCCTTAATTATTGGAAATTATAAGTCATTTTCAAAACCTGGATCTTGAACTATAAATCACACAATATAATATTAATTTGTGTTCATTTTTATCAGCAATAACTTCTATACTGTGATTCTGAATCCAATTTAATTATTGTGCTTTTATACGTGCACATTTTTCAAAATTATAAATTCCAACAAGCATGGTATTTCGTTTTTTCATACGCCGATTTGCAGTAGTTAATTTGTACGAATTGACGTTAAGCTGATTGTTATGTAAATGTGTTCGAACTAGCACTATCTGCTTTTACAACCTACACCTTCATGGTTATTCTAAACTCTATGGTAAATAGCAAAAAAATTATTCCTTGAAAAGAATGCAGAATGTTGACAAATTGTAAGTGTCAAATGTTATTCATTAAATTTGAACGCACGACTTTAGCAATTTAGCGTAAAAATAGAATTCAGTAATTAATATTTGCAAGAAAAATTTTACGTTATCCGTGGTGTTGAAATAAGCCAATTTTTAGAATCCAGTTAAATATTTCCACACTGATGTAGTGTATAATGCAACACTCAAACTGAGTTCTTAAAACTTAGGTTTTAATATATACTTCTAATCTCAACATTTTGTCCATTGTACTGACATTTTTATGCTTAGATGGTTATAGGTACAAGCTCTTGAGTATAAATATTGAGATTTAATAATGAGGTTTAATAATTTAATAACGTGTAGTAATCGTAGAGGTTTGGAATAATCAAGTAAGAGAAATTTTTGTACAAGCCATATTTTATTTCTTGGTATATTTTGAGAAAATAGTCACTGTTATGCTCAATGTTAATGTATTAAGCATATTCTCGCTATGAATTTGCCCTCATAATTAATAAATGGATGTTACTTGTTGTTTTATTCTCAAAATTAGTGTATGTTTTCAAGAATAGTTTTGATGATTTATGGTACGAACTACTTTATGCGTCGTTAGGAAAACCTTTTTGCTTAGTTCAGGTGCATATATAATAATAGGTCACCGGGGGTGGAGCAAGAGTGGCGGCGTGCCGGGCCCCTCATTTTTCGAAGAAGACCGAGCCTCCGTAGCCCGGCCACCGCACTGTAGCGTTCCCACTTTTAAATGAATCCCCAACCTTTAAGTAGCATTCTGTGCCGCTTTTCGTTAGCAGATTTCGATCTTTTTCTATATTAACAAATCTAAATTTTGAAAACGTATGGTTAGTTTCCTCCCCATCGCTTCGTTATTACGTCTCCAATAATTATAGCGACTCTAAAATTCAGAAACAAACGCTTAATTGGCGCCTGATTTTAGAATAAAATTTTTGTTTGGACATTATATAATTTTTGAAGCTGGTAAGATCTTTGTTTAGATCTCTGTCAAAATCAATTTCACACGACATCCAATATATATTAAAGTGCATAAGAATTTATTTCGGCAATGATAGAGTTCATTCATAATTGTGGTGCAATTTGATATCTGCTGAGTAAAATAACTGTGTTGTGTGCCAAACTTATATTTGGCGGTAATAAAGTCGTGTTTCACAGTACTGCTCTATCTACTTCGTGCCAGGGGTCTAAGAACAGATACAGAGATGGACCAGCTTCTTTCCCTCCTCCAGAAATTATACTGGCGCAGCACGCCTTTCCTTCTGGCATAGTACGCAGCGCGCATGTGAACAAACGCAGATGATACTTTTTACTTAGGAATGAGATTCTATTTTGACGTGCCTAGTATTTCATAAATACAGTTTTCACATGGCTTTATTACGTATTTTATATTAGGCTCCACACATTCAAAATCAGTCCCAGATGCCATACCTCATACTCACTAAAACGTCACTGTTACTTTTAAGGTTGCAAATGTTGCTTTCTCTTACATACAGATTCTATAGTTCGAAAACTTAAACGTGTTGCGCTCACTTTGTAGTATTCTATGAAAGTAATAAATTTCAATCTTTCTTATTGTAATAGATGCTGACGGGCACATTGAATCATACAATAGATATACCTACGTCGTAGTATGTTAAACAGCGCTATCAACTAACAAGTAGCAGATTCTTGATGATAAATTGCCGTTCCTGTAGCTCCGATTTTTCTACGCGATGTGTTTACATTAAAACAATTTAACGATTATATAAACAGCGTAAAAACAACCCGATGCCGCCCAAATTTGTCACCATCTCAGTATAAACAATTGCTAATTGTTGGGTTGGTTCAAACTATTTTTTATTCAAAAAATGAACAAAAAACTGTCCCAGCGTGCGCCATATGTTGAGTTCCTGGGTAGATGTAAACAATTTGTCCGTCCGTCCGTAGATATAACTTACTTCTATCGACAGTTGCTAACCGTATCACAGCGAATTATATTATGTCCATTGAAATTTAAAAAAAAAGTTTTATATGCGATTAATCAATTTTAAATATACTACACCCAATTAAATATTGTGACGCGTGACATGCCACATAGGATAGCACATGCATAATATTAGTTGAGGTAGGTATAAGTAATATTTGTAGCACAGCTATCGTGCGTTAAGTGGTTTGTACGCACGGTTACGATGAGTTCAGACAAGTGCGTCAGCACGAGTTTGAACGAGTTGAACAACACAACTGTGCATACAAATCACTTGACGCACGCCCGGCTATGCTACAACTGACTTGTAATATAGCTAATTTAGCTAAACGTGCGTTAAGTCAGTTTGACGCACTGCTTTAACTGTATAAGCTGTGTTACAAGTTTTAGTTAAGTTACTGTAGACCACTCGCATGTTGCAACAGTATGCCTTAACACTTGATTCTTATATGGTTTTAATAATACAGTTTCCTGAATTGCGAGGGCAACATCAATTATAAATGTGAATTATTGATATCTTAATAGAAGCGGTCGTACCACCTAATTTTGTCAATATATTTATTTATTGATCCGTTTAGATTTACATCGTTTGATGTCATTTGATAATATATATTTGTCGTTTTAACAGTTAATAAAACTCTTCAATTCGTTAGCTTAGTTCTCTCACTTGCGATAAAACCGCTAACTCGATTCTGAAAAATCTTTTAGAAAGGCGAACTGATGAATTAGGTTTCCTTCAAATAATTTGGATTTTACAGTTGAGTTGCCAGTTTTATAAATATCAACAGTAACGGTGAAACATGTAACGTCTGTGTGTAACAGATAATTTGTGATGTTCAAATCCAAAATGGTTTGTATAATGCCAATAGTCCGCTGATTAAGTTTCCTTAATACAGTTAAATTGTTACTGATTTAAATTTAAATGAAACTATCCTATGTTTATTTTTCAATTTATTTACTAGTTTGTACTAGCTATAGAATTATAAGCGGTTTCAATATATTTTTGTCATACGCGTTTTATGTATTACGGACTTATTGAATACTTAAACATTATGCTAAACAAATTGTTAATTTCTAACTGGCGCGTTAACTACATAAGAGGTGACAACACTGGTCCTGTACCGAGAGTCTGTGAGTGAATCCGGCTTCGGAACTTCATTTTCTCTTTATGAAAGTGTCATACCTGTTACAGTTCCATACGTGGCTTGAATAAATTATGGGTAATAGCAACATGTTTACCGTTTTGATTATTAGCCTGTCCGTACAGACTCGCCGTACATTGCATGGCGCCACTATTGCTCAATTTACCGTATTAATGTATGTGTCTACGGGCATTTGCTTTTTCGTTAGCTTTACAGGGATCCTTCAATATATGAACACTAACGAATTTAGGAATTAAATCACGGTTGCACATTATTTTGCTATAAGTGTAGACACTTCACCTGGTTTTCTAGTTTAATGGCCAGTAAAATTAATAGTTAGAGCGTGTTATTTGACTGATTGTTTAGTATGAAACATGTGGGCTAGGTTAATACGTATATGTATATATAGTTTATGTTTCTGTCGGGAGAAATTACATAGTATATAGCCTATTTGATAGACATTATTTTAAGAAAAAAATTATAATTTAATAATTTTGAAAAGAACCATAAAATTTTATAAGATTATGTATAAAAACGTTAAACAATAGATGTGCTTTTTTGTTTATAAGATCATAAAATTAGCATCTGGCGCTCGACGGTTTATAAGTACAAATGCAATGCTGATAACAATGGCTGTTGTAAATTGCGACATGGCTGTCAAATTACAATTAATGATAATGTTGTGCTAGTTCAGGTTGGTCTTATCCAAGAGAACCAAGCTATTCGTGATACCTGTTCGCTAACATGATTGCAGTCAGTGATAACACGAACATTTTTGCTCGTGCGTGTTCAACAGTCCTCGTTATATTCAAAATTGCGTTGTAACAGAAAGTGCATCGAGTCGTCAAAGATTTCAAACCGCACATCGTGACCTTTTGCTTAGAATATGAGTTTTTACGTCTTTAGGCCCCTGTATTTCGAACAATATAAAATACAATAGCACGGGACCGAAATGGACACTCCCAAAAGACCTCACGTACCCCATATACCGCTGAGGCAAAGGAAGATAATGTTTCCCAAGTATATCCATTCAAAATATTAGTTCTAAAATGAAGCCTTGGTCATTTCTATAACAACTCGCGTTCTTTCAATCACTATAATACTATATGAATATTAAAAGATTCTTAAATGAATTTTTATGGCTAAATTTTATGCGATTAGTTTCTCTAACTATGAAGTAGTAATAATTTATTAATTAGCAAACGAAATTAGATACTGAGCTATCCCATGATAAAAATAATGCCACAAATTTAACATTAATACTATAGTCACAACGTGTCCTCAGATCGAAAAATGGCGACAGTACTTTTCGTTAGAGTGTTTGCTAACGTAATCGCCAACTGCTGTGTTCGATAACGACGTAGCATCAAACTAACCGAATGTTTTAATATTAAATTTATATTAAATCCAAATTTTGCAATTGTAAATGGTCTACGGGGACGAATTATTTTAAAATTTTTAAACTTATTTCACTGCACGCTGCGGAAAATATTCAAAATCATGTTATGGTATTTACATCTTATTTGTTATGTGCAGAACATTTTATCGTCCGTGGTTGTGTCACGCTTGTCACAGTTTTAAGTCAATAATTAAACGATTATATACTGTCATGGAAAGGTTATGAAATTTTTCCACTCTCTTGTTACGTCCATTACCTGCGCCAGGGTTGACTTCCCAGCTATCGGATACACTGCTACTGCTTAGCCAATACACGAATTTGGAAGTCGTTGGTTTACCAAAAATTCCAATCTTTTGCTCTGGCTAGCATGTCTTTACACGGAACTTGCCAGCAACAGGTCATAGGCAAACGCTAGTGGTGGCGTGATGTTTCTTAGGGACCCTCTGGTGCTAAGTTTTAACAAACAGAATGCAATAAAGGTACCACGAGTGCATACAGGGGCGCCGCAAGAGGGAGTCATGGAGGTCGACACCTTCCATTTCTAACTGACAAACTGTAAATATTAATTGATGGGTTTATAATAAAATGAATGTAAATGACCGGTCCCCTCCACGTTTCGAGAGCTGGCAACGCCCCTAAGTGCATAAAATTTACTACACATTTCCAATGAGTAATACGTCTTTCCGGTGTGTCGATCCTATTTATATCCAGCAGCAAAAAGAAAAAAAGACTGATAAAATATAAACTTGTAATAATGTCATTTTATCGTTATGCCCAGTACTGGCCCCCTTTCGAAGATTAAATCTGGTTCTTTAAACCCTGTTTTTGACGATTTCGTTTATATTCTTTCCTAGCGCAAACTCAAAGTATAATTGTTCATAACATTTAAAAATATTGTCATATGTTAGGATGTGCGCATGATCTAGTGGTTACATGCATTACATAAAAAATTAACACCATTAATTCCATATATCAAATTTACAACCACTGTGTTTACGCAGTAGGTAAATTACAGCCAATAATTATTGCATGTATATAAATTGTTGTTAGACATTTGCAGATGCTATGCCTGTGGGATAATAAAACATTTTTCTATGTAGCATACTGGACATTTTGATATTTGCTGCATGAACCTACTGCCTTTTTTGAAAAACCTCCAAGTCTCACAAAATATACTAAAATCAGCCGTTTTTTAACAGTATCGTTTACTAAATTTACTCTGGAACAAAAAACATTTTTGTGTTACTTGGATACTACTGCAAAATATCATTGCAGCAATCGCCATAACTCACCAAAGTATTGGAATATCTACCTAATTTCTTACATTTTGTGTGTTCAGACATTGCTCGAAAATGGTATCGAAAAATGTGTATCTTTAGCTGTAAGTCCCTGTTTTCATTAGATTAGTTAATTAATAGTTACGACAGAACCCGCTTTCAGTAAAAATTAGTTATAACTTGTTGTTATCATTCATCATAAAATGACAAACAGTTCTCTGAGTCAGATTTTTATAGTGCCGAATAGTGTTCAGCAGCGGCCATGCAATCAGTAGGTGGGCCGTCGATAATTTTGTGCCGTTAACGGTCGCGAAATCCGCTTGTCGGCAATTATGGATCCTCGAACCTAACCGAACCTGTATCGGAACCTTTTGATAATATGATTTTGTGATGATTAAGTTTTGATGATATAGCTAATCGCCCATAATCAACATTCAAAGATTTTGTACGGTCTAGTACCTTCTTGTCGTACTTGAGTATTATTGCCAACAATAATTTAATGGTAAAATAATGTGAGTTAATGGCTAATGCCAACGCCAAAGCCGGGTATCGCCATCACTAATTATAACACAGTCTTGTTGTAGTCTGACTATGATTAGGTTCCACACACTAGTCGTTGTACTATACGCTCTGCAAAACGTTCATATGCAAATCGATCGAATTTCCGAGCAAATGCTATCGTTGAAGCATTTACGACTGTTAAATTCGCATCGTAATAAGAGAAACTTCTTGGCAGTCAGCAGTTCATTGGCTGTCGCGCAAAGATGGAGCGGTCGGCTGACCGTTGGATGGCCCAAAAATTCTCGATAGACGACCAAAAACCGGTCGTTGCCCAAAACCACTGGGAAAAAACATGTAAAACACAACTATAGGCGTAACATTACGAGAATAACCCCATATATTATACAATAAGCATGCAAAAAATGACTTGGTGGCAAAAGGTTACGGCTATGTAGTTTCTTCCTCTTACAACTCGCAAAGATTATCCATATTTGGTTCAGAATTTCGGGCAAAATAGTTGTAAATTTCTCTATAATAATTAAAACTGGATAATTAATTGTAATTTATGTGATGTGTTCACATAAAAAATATTAATTAATGAATAACTGATGCGACAGCTGCATATATAGTGGTTATTTCGACAGTGTCTAGAATTAATTTGCGAAATACGGATCAAAACATTTCTGTGTACAAAACCAGACAAAATATTTCTGCTGTTTACCTGTGTATTCGCAATAAACAAACCTACCTGGTTTAAGATTTAACAATGAATACATTCATTTACGCGTACTGATCACTCATTGCTCTCTGTGTCTGTGACCGGACCTGTACTCCATCCGACAATTCTGCAGTTTTTATTGGTCATTCTATATAAATATTGCTTTAAGTCATGTACCCAACAGTATGCTATTTAAAAAATATGGGATACACAAAGGTACTCAGTC
>JASANE010003219.1:0-39253 GCA_030248225.1 Trileptium ribeirensis | reverse complement strand
ACTTATTTATATGTATTACTATATATTCTTATATATTCTATGATAGCATAGGTGTGCAATGTCTGTTGACTAACGAAATGATACCGGAATGCACTGCAGGGGTAGATCGGGCGGGCAACCGGAAACTTTCCCCAGTTACCTCCATTTTTCCTCATAATTATCCCATTTCCCCTGTAGGAGATCCGAGACATAGTGGTGGTAAGTTATATAGCTTTACATATCTGTTTTAGAGTAATCCCACTGCACCACATTTGACACCTGCGTATTACAAATGAAATGCAGAAATCGGTTTATTGTCCATTATCAAATCATTTTATTTTCTTAAACCTGATACATAGGAAACATTATCCATCATGTTTAATACGCGGTAATACAATACGTCCACACTTACCGTTTTCAATATTGTAAAAGCTGCCCAACTTATATAATTATTCCGAAATTATTTAAATAATACATCGCACGACGATCATTTTCAATCCAATTTTTAATTGGTTCAAGACTTTGACAGTTCTATTGGTATGCAAAACCAGATTTTTGTACCAGATATCCAGATATTTTAACACAATGAAAATAATTGAGATAAGACGAAACATTTAAATGCTTTTTAGATATAACTACTGCAAATGTTGAAAGACAAATATATTAACTATAATGTGAGTGAATGAGTTCGATACCACGCGTGGGTCTCACTTCTATTCTGGCATAAATTGCGCGGTATCTGCGAGATATGATGACATGAACAGCTATTGTGTCTTAGTTAGCTTTTTCTAACGATGCAGCCGAATTATAAATTATTCTGTCGGAAAATACATTTCCATAAACGTTTGTGCTTCAGCAATTTGAATGGTATATAAAATTATACATTTTGCGAAATTTATTTTTCGAAAATTTTGGGTACCAACGGAGTGGGACCAATGGGACCCCAACGGAATAGAAAAAAAATTTGTCACAAAATCGGCTGAAACGAATATTTTTTGCATAGCCGAGCTGAATCGAATGGTATCAAAATTATCGATGTATCTTTAAAATTCATTATTTTCAGGCTGAGATGAGGGGGTATAATCGGAAAGACGCCAAAACTTTCCCAGTTTTATGCTATATATATTTACGAGTTCTGAATTTCCATTAATTTTTTATAGTATCCAGCTGCACTGGTATACTTTATTTTATCTGTGCAAGAATAGTGTATAAGCAAATGAAACATTGAAATATTAAAAATATCGTAAAAATCCGAAATTTGAGATTTATAAAAATTCGATTAGGAGTCTAGTTGAAGAATGGTACAAATTCAAATTATGGATCATATGATGATGCTTAATTGCTCTTGCACTTGCTTAAGAGAGTTACGCCATGAAGCGCAGTGATAGGTGCACTGCTGCTGTTAATGCACTTCAACGGTGATTTTACCAGTCGCTAAAAATTTCGTGTAACAGTTTACATTTTTGAGCGAAGATTGCATATCGTAGCTGTTATATGACTTGTAATAACGTCATTTGAGCTTGCGCGTCGACTATAACCCCAACAACTATTGCTGCATAATGACATAAAAAAGACCCACGCTTTGCACTGCAGTTGTAACAGAAACCGCAGTAGGTGCTCCATAGTGTAACAGAAACTGAGAATATCACTTCTGTTACATTATTAGTGATTGCTGATTTCTAGCGTAATCCTTGTACAAAATACAACAAAATCCATTGGAGAGATGTATTGAGTTTAAATGCATAAATTTTAGACTCACAAATCATGCTTGTCCTTGCATTAAAATTGCCAACTGAATCGTAGAAAATCTGTTCGCAATTAGGTTATCTGTATTTGCGTTAGACGCACGTTATACATTTTGCAGGTTTGTCCATGTTAAACTAATAACATGCTGAATCAGACACCTATGTTGGCGGTCTGTTAGGGTAATAATAGTACGAAATCAAGAAACGCAAATATGAAATGCGTTTCTAGTGAACGGAATCAGTAATTTGCTGCCTAGTTTGACAATTGGGTCTGCCAACAGAGCAGATGTGTTTATGTATCGAAATCGTAACGTTTACATAAACGTAACCTAAAATTTGATATGATAATAAATAATTTCTCCAGAGCCAGCCTTGCTAATAAAGCGCAGGCCAATGTAACATTTAGAGGCTTAAGTGAAATGCATGTTGTGCCCTTCTCGAGATACTGGACATAGCCTTGGCTTAAATTTCTGTCTTATTTAATAGTGGGACTACGCATAAAGCTGTGTCGGAGATTCCTTCCATTCCCGTCCCAAGAACTCACCGCACTAACCTGTTTCTGTACTACCCCTTGCTGAACGGTTATGAGGAAAATGTTGATTGATGATCTATTTGATCGACTAATTATTCCCGTATTAATTACACAACGCTATAAAATGAACAAAAAACTACATGAGACTACAAAAACTGTCATTAATAACATTTACTCAAACAAAACTACCCGCAACACGTGAGCTGTTTCGTTGTCTCAAAATGTGGTCTCTCAACAGTTCATTAGTTGAGGTATGTTTGGTTTGAATCTGGTATCGCGGAAGGAGAGGAAGGCAATGTACATACGATATTTATATTTTGCTGCACATGATACATAAGACTTGCTTATTTGAGAGACGATAAGCGTATTGCAAGACTATTTTGACCAACTCAGTTACTTAACAATTTATTATATGAGATATGTTTGGTTTGACATGGGTATAACAGAAGGATGTGGGAGGCGATGTAGTTGCGATGTTAACATTTTGGCTTGACACGAGACATAAGATTTAATTATTTGAGGGACGAGACTCGTTTTGCAAGACTATTTTGACCACCTCAGTTAACAATTTATTATGTGAGATATGTTTGGTTTGAGATGGGTCAGAAGGATGTGGGAGGCGATGTAGTTGCGATGTTAACATTTTGCCTTGACACGAAACATAACATTTAATTGTTTGAGGGACGAGACGCGTTTTACAAGACTATGTTGACCACCTCAGTTACTTAACAATTTATTATGTGAGATATGTTTGGTTTGATATGACTATAACAGAAGGATGTGAGAGGCAAAGTAGTTGCGATGTTAACATTTTGGCTTGACACGAGACATAAGATTCAATTATTTGAGGGACGAGACGCGTTTTGCAAGACTATTTTTCCCACCTCAGTTACTTAACAATTTATTATGTGAGATATGTTTGGTATGAGATGGGTCAGAAGGATGTGGGAGACGATGTAGTTGCGATGTTAACATTTTGGCTTGACACGAGACATAAGATTTATTTGAGAGACGATACGCATATTGCAATACTATTTTGTCCAACTCAGTTACTTAACAAATTTTTTATGTGAGATATGTTTGATTTGAGATGGGTATAACAGAAGGATGTGGGAAGCGATGTAGTTGCGATGTTAACATTTTGGTTTGACACGAGACACAAAATTTGATTTTTTGAGAGACGATACGCGTATTGCAAGACTATTTTGACCAACTCAGTTACTTAACAATTTATTATGTGAGATATGTTTGGTTTGATATGACTATAACAGAAGGATGTGAGAGGCAAAGTAGTTGCGATGTTAACATTTTGGCTTGACACGAGACATAAGATTCAATTATTTGAGGGACGAGACGCGTTTTGCAAGACTATTTTTCCCACCTCAGTTACTTAACAATTTATTATGTGAGATATGTTTGGTATGAGATGGGTCAGAAGGATGTGGGAGACGATGTAGTTGCGATGTTAACATTTTGGCTTGACACGAGACATAAGATTTATTTGAGAGACGATACGCATATTGCAATACTATTTTGTCCAACTCAGTTACTTAACAAATTTTTTATGTGAGATATGTTTGGTTTTGAGATGGGTATAACAGAAGGATGTGGGAGGCGATGTAGTTGCGATGTTAACGTTTTGGATTGACACGAGACATAAGATTTGATTATTTGAGAGACGAGACGCGTATTGCAAGACTATTTTGTTCAACTGAGTTACCGAAGAATTTATTGAATTCGAGTGGAACGAGAATTTTATATTTGGGCTCTGGAGGGGGGTTGAGGAGGTCCTGTCAGTGTGTGTGTCTGTGTGCGTGTCTGTGTGTGTGTCGCACCTGGATCTCGATAACGGTTGAGCGGATTTTGATGCACATTCGAACCGCAATGGTCGATTTAGATGTAGTGACGGAGCCGGATTTTTGAATTTTTTTCCGTGGGAAAAGTTATGGGCAAAATGACGTCATTTTGGCCCATTTTGTCGGACACGCTCCCCAGTTTTTGCGACTTTTCTCAATAAGTAAACGAGATATCCGCAAACTAATAGGCGCACTCCATGTAGCTTTACCAGGGCTTTCCAATGATACATAACAAGTTTTTCATCCACTTCCCAATCTGGAGTCTATAAGCTTACAGTTGGCGCCAAATTTCAAATTTGGTGAAAAGTCGTGCGAAATGCACCTAAATGTGTGTTTTTTGTTGCTTTTAGTGTCTTATATGGGGTTTTCTGGGCAGATAAACTCATTGCAAGTGTTAAAAATATTGTTGGGCAATTATTTTTACACGTCTGGTTCATACTTGGCATAAAAAATGACGTTTTCGAAATTTTTGGCGAGAAGTCGTGGGAAAATCACCTGAATGTGTGTTTATTGTTGGTTTTAGTGTCGGATATGGAGTTTTCTGGGCCGACAAGCTCATTGCGAGTGTCAAAAATATTTTGTGGCAAATATTTTTCACACGTCTGCTTCGGGGGATTGTTCTCACCACTCGAATTCTGGCTCGCAAGCGAGCTTCTCTAGTTATGTGAGATATGTTTGGTTTGAGATGGATATAACAGAAGGATGTGGGAGGCGATGTAGTTGCGATGTTAACATTTTGGCTTGACATGAGACATAAGATTTGATTATTTGAGAGACGAGACTCGTATTTTGTCCAACTGAGTTACCGAACAATTTATTATGTGAGTTATGTTTGCTTTGAACTGGGTATAGCAAAAGCGGAGGGAGCGATGTAGTTCTGATGTTTACATTTTGCTCGACATGAGACATAATATTTGATTATTTGAGAGACGATACGCGTATTGCAAGACTATTTTGACCAATTCAGTTACTTAACAATTTATTATGTGAGTTACGTTTGCTTTGAACTGGGTATAGGAAAAGGGGAAGGGAGCGATGTAGTTGTGATGTTTACATTTTGCTCGACATGAGACATAATATTTGATTATTTGAGAGACGATATGCGTATTGCAAGACTATTTTGACCAATTCAGTCACTTAACAATTTATTATGTGAGATATGTTTGATTTGAGCAGGGTATCGCAGAAAGCTGTAGGAGGCGATGTAGATGTGATGTTCACATTTTGGCTTGACATGAGACATAAGATTTGATTATTTGAGAGACGAGACGCGTATTACAAGACTATTTTGTCCATCTGAGTTACCGAACAATTTATTATGTGAGTTATGTTTGCTTTGAACTGGGTATAGTAAAAGGGGAGGGAGCGATGTAGTTCTGATGTTTACATTTTGCTCGACACGGGCATAAAATTTGATCATTTGAGAGACGAGACGCGTATTGCAAGACTATTTCGTCCAACTGAGTTACTGAACAATTTATTATGTGAGTTACGTTTGCTTTGAACTGGGTATAGCAAAAGGGGGAGGGAGCGATGTAGTTGTGATGTTTACATTTTGCTCGACATGAGACATAATACTTGATTATTTGAGAGACGATATGCGTATTGCAAGACTATTTTGACCAATTCAGTCACTTAACAATTTATTATGTGAGATATGTTTGATTTGAGCAGGGCATCGCAGAAGGCTGTAGGAGGCGATGTAGTTGTTATGTTCACATGTTGGCTTGAAACGAGACGTAAGATTATATTAATTGAGAGACAATACGCGCATTGCATACTATTTTGACCAACTCAGTTACTTAACAATTTATTATGTGAGATATGTTTGGCTTTAACGGGGTATCGCAGAATGGAGGGCCGCGATGTACTTGCGATGTTTTCATTTTCGACATGGGACATAAGACTTAATTATTTAAAAGGCACGACGCACCTCGACACGAGACATAAGATTTAATTATTTGAGAGACAAGACGAACATTGCATACCATTTTAACAAACTCAGTTACTTAACAATTTATTATGTGAGATATGTTTGGTTTGAACTGGGTATCACTGGGTGGGTAGGGATGTACTTGCGACGTTTACATTTTGATCGACACGAGACATAAAATTTGATTATTTGAGAGGTGAGACGAGTATTGCAAGACTATGTTGACCAACTCAGTTACTTAACAATTTATTATGTGAGATACATTTGGTTAGAAATGGGTATAGCAAAAGGGGAGAAAGTGATGTAGTTGTGATGTTTACATTTTGGTCGACACGAGACATAAGATTTAATTGCTTGAGAGACGAGACGCGTTTTGCGAAACTATTTTAACCAACTCAGTTACTCAACAATTTATTATGTGAGATATGTTTGATTTGAGCAGGGTCTCGCAGACCAGAAGGGCGAGAAAGGCGATGTAGTTGCGATTTTTACATTTTGGCTTGACACGAGACATAAGGTTTAATTGGTGGAGAGACGGGGCGCGTTTTACAAGACTATTTTGACCAACTCAGTTACTTAACAATTTATTATATGAGATATGTTTGGCTTGAACTGGGTATCGCAGAATGAAGGGTCGCAATGTACTTTCGATGTTTTCATTTTCTACACGGGACTTAAGATTTGATTATTTGAAAGACACGACGCACCTCGACACGAGATATAAGTTTTAATTCTTTGAGAGACAAGACGCACTTTGTATACTATTTTGACCAGCTCAGTTTAACAATTTATTATGTGAGGTATGTTTGGTTTGAACTGGAACGAGACATAAGATTTGATTGTTTGAGAGACAAGAGGCGTATTGCAAATCTATTTTGACCAACTCAATTGCTTAAGAATTATTTATGAGAGATATGAATGACTAACAGGGCTAGCAGTTAGCCTGTTGAAGAAGGAGAGCGGAATATTTACTTTTGATGCTTATATTTTGTACTCCACGAGACAGGAATTAGTTAATGATTTGTGAAACGTAACCCGCATTACAGTCATTTTTGACTAACTTAGTCTTTCAACAACTTATTATACAATTGTAATTTATATTATAGTTTTGTAAGGATTAATTATAATTATAAAATTATATTAATTATACAAATTATAATTTATAATATATTTATAGTATTATAATGATTAGAAAATTGATCTATGTTTTTATATGCATTATATTTCCATATTAAATACTTTTATATACTGCGTTAATATCTGCTGCGAATTATATATGTATACAAAAGTGGTCTAATAACGTTCCACTTACCAGTTGTGAGTTACAAATAGTAGCTGATGTATAATTCAATTGTGATATTTAAAAGCTATTTAATAGAACGTTATGAAAAAGTACCAATAGACTTAGATATATACGTGCCATTACAATTTCAATAGCAGCAGATATTAAATTTTGCAAATAATGATACTACAGTTTTAGTCCAAATATTCTAAAATTTTACACGTCAAGATAGAAAAATCGGAAATTTATCAAATCTCAAAATTGCAAACAAACATGAGCATCCAAAAAATGTCGAAATAATCATTACCTAATTCAGATTATAAATTTATAGCTGGCTGCTGATACTGGCTCAAATTGCAATTTGCTGCGTTTAAAATTACTTCAGCAATATCAATAACGCTCAAATCATGCTAAAATAGACGCAGTTTTACAAAGGTTAACGCCACTAACAGTAGGTGGTGCGCAAACGATCTATGACAGTAGCACACTATGAATCCATATATAATAGAAACTTTATTTAAAATATGTATATAATTAACAAAATAATTCATATTTGAACTAATATAACGTTGTGAAATTGCACCCGCTAATAGGATTTACATAATTCTTGCGTAGCAAGCTTTGTGCTAATTTATTTGGATATTTTACGTCAAACTCATGGGCGCCCAAAGCTTACGTCTAGGGACCATGGCATTAGTTTCGTATCCACAAAATTTTCCCTCATTTTCCCAATTTTCTCCCATATTCTTGACATTTTCTCCAATTTTGTCATAAAATTTTATGACTTGCAATTTTGCTAATATTGCTAAGATTTTACGGTTCCCTGAGATCCACGAGATGGTGATGGATTTATGGGGGCGGTAAATATGGCTGCAGGCGGTGCACACTCAGGGTTTAATGCATTGGCTCACGGGATCGGGTATGTTAAACTATATAGGTGATTAGTATTAAAATTGTTAGAAGAGTTTTATACGCTTTTGTTTCAGTCGAATCTGTAGGTTATGAAACAACATGCCAAAAAGTTAGACCATTAGCACAATGAACGGTTTTGCTTTCTTTCCAAATCATCTATCTCAGCATTTATATATATTACAACATATTACATATATTAATATTGTACATTACGCGCCTTACATTTGCAGCTTTCTCAGTTTAAAATGCTAGTTTGCGGTTACATTTCATGCGTTGAATAGCATAGGGAAATATATCCGTAATCTGAAGTACCATGACCGTCGCTGTTTATAAAAGGCGATTTATGCTGCTAGTTTGCGGTTACATTTCATGCGTTGAATAGCATAGGGAAATATATCCGTAATCTGAAGTACCATGACCGTCGCCGTTTATAAAGGGCGATTTATGCTGCTAGTTTGCGGTTACATTTCATGCGTTGAATAGCATAGGGAAATGTATCCGTAATCTGAAGTACCATGACCGTCACCGTTTATAAAACGCGATTTATGCTGCTAGTTTGCGGTTACATTTCATGCGTTGAATAGCATAGGGAAATATATCCGTAATCTGAAGTACCATGACCGTCACCGTTTATAAAAGGCGATTTATGATGCTAGTTTGCGGTTACATTTCTTGCTCTGAATAGCATAAGGAAATAAATCCGTAATCTGAAGTACCATGACCGTCGCCGTTTACAAAGGGCGATTTATGCGACAACGTCCACAATCAAAAATCGAACTCATGCCAGTTTACATACAAATCTATTACAAGGTGATCTTATTGAAGCATCTCAACATCGACAGGACGTTTCACAGTTAAAAGTGTTAAAAAATCAAAAACAATAACACAGCATGGCGAGCGTGACAAAAATGTAGAGAAAAGCGTTACACATTTGTAACAGTTTTCTACATACAATATTATTAATCAAACTTAGACTGCAACCATCGGCTCACACAAAGTGTTACTCTTAATTATTTTCTTCATTTTCTAACTATTGTCAGGCATTGAGGCTAAGTGTGGCTTACTCTAGTTCACGAAAGCAGCTAACAGATTTAATAAGAGCGTAGTTTTACATGGCGAAATTGTTCAATGGCAGTGGTGATATCTTTTAAATTCATTCTGTGTGTGTGCTCGGCCATAACTCGGGAACGACTTAACCGCTGTTCATGATCTTGGCCTCATTCGATTTACCGTGTACATTCCTGAGCGAACAGGCTTCAAAATAAAGGTTTTTACACCGTATTAGTACCCTAGACGGAAGCAAGGTTATTTTTGTCTTATCTTTCGAATTTGTTTCTCTCGATATTTTTATGTTATAGTAAAATGATAAATGGGTATTTTTTTGTTTTTCGATTAAGGCTCCTGTTCTCGAGTTGGGTTTGAGGTATGGCACCTTCGTGGTTCCTCGACCCAAAATTCGACACTTGGAGGTTTTGGGGCATGCGAAACTCATTTCCGGTGTTGGTTTTGCTCTACAACGCATCGTTGCACGGGTACGGGGGATGGCGCCCCCATGGTTCCTCGACCCAAAATTCCTAATTTCATTGTGACGTCCAGGGAGGCTGATAGATTGCACTTCGGGTTTTTGAGCGTGGGAAATTCATTGTCGGAGTTAGTTTTGTGCTACGAGTTCCCTGGGTATCGGTAGGTATGGGAGTATGGCACCCAAGTTGCTCCTGGACCGAAAATTCAAAATTTTATTCTGACTTTCCGGAAGATTGAAAAGCTTCATTTGAGAGTTTTCGGGCATGGAAAACTCATTGCCGGGGTTCTAAGAACTTCTGGTGGCAGAGCACAGATGCAAAACTTTTCACTGACTTTTCTGAATCGTTGTTTTAGAAAAATGAATTTTCGCCGTATACCATGTGCTGAATTAGAAACGTGAATTCGGAAATTACAAATTAACCAAATTTTAATGTGGTCCGCAACCATTAAAAACACGTTGTTCACTTTTCAATGTTTAGTTCACAGTAACATGTAGTGTGATTGAAGTTGTGCGGTAGTGTGTGATATCTACATATAGCATATCGACGTATGCTATCGAGAGCTGATTGGCTGAGTACGAAAAATGCGTAGGTGTACCTATGCTTCACTACTATCTGCAATCTCGACAGAGTTACTACCCACACCTCCCCGAGTCTCGGACCCCCTTGATCAAGGTCCTGGTCCACCCTCCCCTGAGGGTATATACTCCTATCCGCCGTGATCCTCCGTACCCCCTCCCCGTTTCTGCGCCACTATCCGTATTCCATCTCCTCTTCCAGGCTCTGAAGGGGCGCGGCAAATTTTAGCTGAAATTGGTATCAACAGGGTAAAATTGGCAAACATGGGGGTTAACGTCAGCAAACGGGGGGAGGGGTCGTCAACTTTCCGCACCTGCTCTCTTGTCGGACCTCTCCTACACCGCAAGCCTCCACCTCACCATGCCCGTTCAAAGATAACTTCCAGCTGACCTCGCTGCCCCCCCTGCTACCATCGATAGTTAACATGTGTGGGGTTAATGCTACCACGAGAAAACGAAATACGAAGAACAGTATTAATTTATGGAATTTATTGCTATTGTGGTTTTAAAGGTTAATACAGAATCAAAGCAATGAACCCTTTTAAGCGGTACAGCCTTTGCTAACATGCTTGTCATATGTCTGAATTATACTTAGGTTTTGAAAATAGATATCGACTACATGCCATCAGTGGATAACAAAAGTTATCAGACGACTAAAATTAATCAAAATATCAGTTTTAGTTGCTAATAAATTATCCTTGTTTTTGTCGTGAGATAGATCATCATGTGACTTCTTTACAAAGTATACCACTAAAGTACAAATTTGATTGTAAATATGACTAATAGAACATAAACGGATTGCACGAAGCCGCAAATTTCTCATTAGATTTTTCAAAGAATTGTAAATTCAGCTAAAGGAATTAACATAAACATTTGTAGAAAAGTATGACGCTCGATCATGGTCATGTACTTTGCCTTATCAGATGACGTAGTTGATTTTGTCCCCTAAATTTTCTTGGAGGTAACAGCTATCAGGTTGCCAATAGTCAATGATATAAGAACGGGTATATGAGCGACCAATGATTGCTATTTTGGCAGTAATGTCATCGATTATTAGCGACTTTATTGTTGGTACCACCAAGAAACCTTGCATGGTATGGAAGATGGCCTCCAAAGAACCTTGGTTGGTACACCTACAATCCTTGTCAATAGTTGCAAATCACAACCGCGTACATAACGAAAATTATCATTAAAACGCAGTCTTGGGTTTGAAGATCGCGAACTGATTTGACTAGACCACAACCCAGGTGTTCGAGCCTAAACCAAACTCATGTGTTTAGCTGAATGATGAATAATTTAGAAACATGTACTTATTCTGTAGGAGCCATTAAAAAATCTGCTCTAAAATAAAAAGTACAAGTGGTTCAATTTTGAAGTCTTGAAATTTTTTAATTAATTTTATATGAATTTTTTGCAGCACATGATTTATCCATTGATTTCGTGCCAATTTCACCTTTTTAGGCGAAATCAATTTTAGGCGAAATTAAAATGATATTCCTATTTTAAATGTATCAGCGCAGCGTTTGGTTTAGACCGATAGTATGCAATGACTAACTTTGCTGGCCCGGTAACAAAATTAAGCGATAGGACCTTTAAGGTATCTATCTATGCTTGAGCGGCTCAAGTAACCCTGAGCGGCGCAAATAACATCCATTCTATGGCATTATAAATATACTAATACTAAAGCTTTAATCTTAGCCTAAGCTGAGGTCCTTACATGAGACATACACTAAGCCTAACCGTAAGTTGAGGGGCTGCCGCGCCCCAAAACCCACCGCTCTAAGCTGTTCTTTTGCTTAACGTTATAACGTACCGCCCTTCAGAGTTACTAGGGCCCCTGACAAATTCTTCGGTATCATATAATTTTACGTACGATGAAATTTATTATGCGATTGTTATCAAGCATGTAAATTGAAATTGCAAATCTCTGGCTTGGCGCAGATACGTCGACTATCCGGCTGAAATTACAATGTTATATCATTAGGATCCGGTTTAATATTAGTATTATGACGCAAATAACTGGCTCGTTTGGCAATCAACATCGGCGGCGGCTGAACGTCCGTGGCGTCATCGGATACAGCGACTGCGGAGTCTGTCATAATTGCGTGAGTGTAGCTCGGAGGCTCCGTAGAAACGTCGGACGTAGACGACATTTCAACATGACCTCCTGTAACATTTGGTAACTTGGTAACGTTTTCCGAATATTCGGCGCTTGGCTCCGAAGATAGTGTTGTTGATCCGACGCAAAAAGATGTAGCATTGGATGCATACGTTGGAGAGATTCTTGATTTTGTTGATGTTTGATGAGATTCAGCTTGTAGTTGAGGAATTATCGCTGTTTCTGTGTTATCAGGAAGCGAAGTCGTGTAGAAATTATTATGATTGTTTGTATCGGTGCTATCACTAACACGATTTTGGTAGTTTGGATTGATTTGGCCCATAATCGAATAAACTCCTCCACCTGTTTGATTAACCCCAGTTGAAATTTGCGCTACTGATTCCGAAATGGTCGTCGCCACTGGAAACTGGTTTGATGTCCTTACATCTTTAGGCTCGTTGTAAATCGTCCCAACTGGACTGGAAAACTCGTAATGATCTGAGGCAGGGTTCTTTTGGTCAGCTTGTGAAACAGGCGAACGCTGCGAACGGTTCCCATTATTAGCAATGATTTTTGTAGGCGATGAATTTGATACTGAGTGAGGTCCTATCGCTACAACAGCTGCACTGTCGATACCACCTGAAATTGAATACTGTGCTGAGCCATCGAGGCCATGTTTTCCCAACTGATGTCCAACAGATGAGCCAATGCCCGGTATGCGACGTCCGATTAACTTTAGACGTGCAATTTTACTAATTCCATCTTTCGAGCGAAAGAAACTGAGCCGATTGCTGCCAATATCAGCACCACCCCGTTTTAAAACTACATTTGGAGACGACGACGGTGGATCTTGAATTCTCAATTGTTTCTTTCGTGTGGACATCCGTGATGCTGCAGGCGGTCGGAGTGCCGCTCGTTCAGCTGCAGGTTCGCGTTGTCTTCTATCTTTTACTGAATCGGATCCACCGCTTTGTCCACCAAAACCTTTCATTAGACGTCGTTCCGCCATTGCACTTTTCTTTTTGTTACGAGCTGAAACTCCGAAGAACTACTGTTACAAAATACTGATTGCCGCCGGGCATAATATGCATAAAAATCAGTATTAGCATTAGACTTTCTTAGGCTCAATATAGTGTAGCCTATTTTTACAGCATAGTCCCTGGGAGGGTAATCACACGTCGGCGTGCGATAATGAATTGTAGTAGTTTCTTTCCATTGTTATTCACTCATGCAATAATAACGCTTTAGTTATACCAGCTGTGTTGAATACGATTGCGTAATTTTGATAGAATATGGTCGTGGTCGTGCTGCACTATCACAATAGAATTACATACCTAATTTCAGCAACGTTTGCTGTAATGTTTTCTTCCAGTTTACGTATGCGTATTCTACAAGTATTCGTCAATTGTAAAGTCGTACATGCATTTTTAAAGCATGTAACTACAATTCCGATGTGAGGATTTTAAGCCTACGCCTAACCTTAGGCTAGGGGCTCGGCTTGTTAGGCTGTAGAGCCTAGCCGAGCCTGCCATGATATGTGAAGAGCCGAGCCAGAATCAAAGATGGTACGCGAAAACCGAGCCGAGCATATCTTTAAAAAGCTGTGATCGGCTCTAATAAGCTGTTTTTAAAGAAACTGTAACTGCTCATGTTGTTCTAAGGTACGATAATCAGCCAACAGCAAGAAAACCCGAGATAATCTCGGCTCGGCTCTTAAAAGCTCAAAATGCAACTACATATAAGTCGTTTGCAGATTATGTCCCCTCATGAAACGTAAACTTATTTTATTTGGAGCTTAAGAGCTAACGCCGAGCCTGAATTTTCATCGGAACAGCTGAGCTGAGCATTGTTCACGAAAATCAGAGAACCAAATGAGAAGAGAACCAGAGTCTGAAAATTTGGATCTTTCTCATCTTTCTCACTGCAGTTCTCGATTTTAAAGTGAACATAATTGTTAAACTCTTTTGATTTGAAGTTTAACTTGTGGTCGTGCCGTAAGCGTGGATAAAATTTTGAGCCATATCGTTTTGGGGTGAGTTGGTTTTCGAGTTATAACCACAATGCGAAGAGTGTACCAAATCGGCTTCCTCATAGAGAGATAGGTATTATTTGTGGAATACCAATTCATTTCGTGTTATTGAGATCCAGCCTTCTAATACATCCTATATATTCCTTATAAGTGTGCTGTACTGACAAAAACATTTTCCCCAATCTCATTTCACCCTTGTGTTTTATGAATAATATCTCGTTTTTAAACGGCATCTTATTGAAACATCTGACATTTGCATGTTATCGTTCGGTAGACCAAATATACTTAATCTACAACACTAGCTTGCTCAATCTTCACTTTATACCAAAATTATTCATCAAATTGCAAACATAAGTTGGACGGATGTACTCTTATGAAATATTAAGATTTTAAAATTTTTGGTTAAAACTTCATTTATGAACTGTTGTAGCAAACCAATTTCCCTTTTTTCGGCTACTGCCACAATGGTCAGGCTTTGACGTTTTCGACATTCGCTAAACTGGGCACGCTGTGTCAGGGAAAGGATGCTTAGAACTTTGAGCACTATATCTCAAACCTATTTGCCATTATTTGACTTATAAAGCATTATTTGTCATAATTATCGCAGCGTGTTAAATGCATACACATGATATGATATGGTTCTAACTTATATTCTCGAATTTCAGCACAATATATCTTCATAAACAAGGTCTTGAATATCCTGCAAAATGGTGTTGTTTGACCTTAACCCCTCTTCCGTTAGCATCTAATGATATATGCATGATATTACATCTGGAGACGCGTAGCCTGAAACGCATCTAAAACAAAATCTAAGCCAAATAACTCGATCATTTGGGAATTGTTAGAATTGCGCCTAAAATTCACTAATTACATTGTATGTAACGTAAATATTGTGAACATGCGCTTTGTGATCTATTTTGATAATTTTTAACAAAATATTGAAATTTTGACTTCTGGATTAACATATTTGATGGCATACCTTACTTATTTAATATGAAACCTATAGCAATCTATGTATAATTCATACGTACGCCTACACTTGCTTACAACGTAACATAGATGCGGACAGGTTCATCTTTCAGTTCAGTACTTGCACGGTTGAAACCTACCATTCTCGCCAAATAAGCGTTTGCTATTACTTACGGGAAACCAACGGTAATAAAGGTATATAATAAGTTGCATACATCGTCGAATTATCATTCAGTCTCTCTCAAATATTGATCCTACATGAAACATTCTCCAGGCACTGTATTTTTATCGAATTTTTGTTCATATCAAATAATGTTAAAATTTCATAGAAAGAACTGCGCCGTTCATTTAACTAAATTCTATATCTTCTAAATGGATACTTAACTAATATTGTATGTGACGTTAAATGAATAAAGATTTTCATGTTTTCTAACATCAAGCACATGATCACGAGTAAACTGTTCGTTAAGAGCGCCCGTTTAGAGTCACAAAAAGAGATCATTAAAAAACTTTGCACAAAACCCATAGACCATTTCCGATGATGCGGTCCATTTTGGCCTACCCTCACCCAGGTGCCTCACCTATTGCAGGGATTTTTATTGCTGCTTTAATATAATAGGTTATTGACGACCTAATAGCCGGTACCACGCTAGGAACCTTGCGGGGTAGCGGATACCTGCTGAGATCCTTTGGCAGGGTAGCCACCACAATCTTTGGGGGGGTGAGCTGAAAAAACGCATAACCGGGTCGTAGTATATAAATGTGACCGATTACAATACTCATCTGCAAAATTTTTCGAATAAACTAATGGCATTACCATTTGACCGCTGAGCAATATTAGCATGTCCGGTGTCGAATTTATTCTGTTTCAATATTTCCAATAATTCATAACGGAAAGCCGAAATGTCTTGCTTGATTTCGTTGACATCATCTTCGCTGACCCCTTCGGACAGTTGTTTTTGCCTTTGATCGTAAGCTACGTATCGTTTTACCAAATTATCCATCACTCGCTAAATAATAAATATTGGAACAGTACAAAAAGTAGCAACTGCAAAACAATGATTATATTCATATTTTGATAATCGTGTCGTCTTACGTAAAAAACATGACATGGGACTGAAAAAAACTGTGATTCCAATTCTGTAGCCGAGTTTTAAAAAAGAAGTGCATAATGTCGTGTCGTCTTACGTAAAAAAACGTGACATGGGACTGAAAAAAAACTTTGTGATTCCAATTCTGTAGCCGAGTTTTAAAAAAGAAGTGCATAATGTCGTGTCGTCTTACGTAAAAAACGTGACATGGGACTGAAAAAAAACTGTGATTCCAATTCTGTAGCCGAGTTTTAAAAAAAAGTGCGTAATGTCGTGTCGTCTTACGTAAAAAAAAACGTGACATGGGACTGAAAAAAACTGATTCCAATTCTGTAGCCGAGTTTAAAAAAAGTGTATAATGTCGTGTCGTCTTACGTAAAAAAACGTGACATGGGACTGAAAAAAAACTTTGTGATTCCAATTCTGTAGCCGAGTTTTAAAAAAGAAGTGCATAATGTCGTGTCGTCTTACGTAAAAAACGTGACATGGGACTGAAAAAACCTTTCTGATTCCAATTGTGTAGCCAAGTTTTAAAAAAAGTGCATAATGTCGTGTCGTCTTACGTAAAAAACGTGACATGGGACTGAAAAAACCTTTCTGATTCCAATTCTGTAGCCGAGCTTTAAAAAAAAGTGCATAATGTCGTGTCGTCTTACGTAAAAAACGTGACATGGGACTGAAAAAAACCTTTCTGATTCCAATTCTGTAGCCGAGTTTTTTAAAAAAAGAAGTGCATAATGTTAAATGACACATCACATTGTTGAAATGCATTTATTCGAACCAAAAGTGGGTTTATCTAAAATACAGCTTTATTTTGTTGTTGTTGAATCAAGTTGTTGAATGCACCTAGAAATAAATTCACTTTAGCTAAAATTTAAAAACCACTGCCTGTTGAACGGTGCTCGCTTAGAATATTGGGATAAATTCTGAAATCTGATTTTCGGTTTTGTTATACACATATGAAACTTTGCTTTGAAGATATAATTCAGTTTTATTTGTGCAAAATAATATGTTAAATATAATCTAAAAAAATTAGAATTAGCAATTCTGGGTACCTACGAAATGTTGCATGTAACAAAAATCACATATGACATTTAGTAAAAACAACAATAATTTCCGTCTAGAGAGGCATTTTATTTCGACAACGAGCAACTGCTCAACTTTAATGTTGAGTAGAAGCAGGCTGGCTGGTTGGTAAAATTCTGGGTTGATTGATGGTCAACGGCCATCGGCCAGCCGACAGCCCAGCGCTCGGCCCACGGTCCGACGGCCGGCCCAACGACCGAAGACAGCGTAGCGACCTGCCGATGGCCCAACGGCCAGCGGATGGCGCAATGGCCGGCAGATAGCCCAACGGCCGGCCGACGGCTTTGCGGCCAATGGACGGCTGACTGTAAACAAAGTTTCTGTTACTGCGAAATGAATTTATTATCTGTAAAACAAATCGAAGGCCCGTCGGCGTATGGGGGAAAGTCGTCGGGAGCAGGTTCTCAGGGGGTAGACTCCCGATTTTTTTGCCAATTTTACCCCAATTTTTGGTCAATTTTTCCCCGAGTTTTGCCAGTTTTGCCAGTTTTACCTCTACTGCTACCGATTTTACCCCAATTTTGGTAATTGTTGCAAAAAATTTCAGCTCGCCTTCGGCGCGTGGCGATGAGTGGTGGAACCTTTGGCGGACAGCGGTCAATCCAGCTTAAGGGGGATCCGACACTTAGGGGTTAACCAACTACCCCCTTGCCGACACCTATGCCATAAATGCTTTTTCAGCATTTGTTCGAAAATTTGCTCAATTTTCATAAGAGGCGACAACCGGCTTTGATTTCTATTGAAATTATTTACGAATATTAGTTTAAATATAAACATATATTATATATTTCTAAATATAATAAAATAAGATGGTACAGGGTGGTACAAAATCTTTACATACTGGATATCGATGATTCTTTACAATATATATCAGAAAACTTCGGCAAGCTTGTTCAATTCAAATGCTATGCGACAGCAAACTTATAGACCATAGACTACGGCCGACCGAGCCCAGAACTACAACCAACGCCTTTGCGACCGTTAACGGTATGAAATCGTTCATGCTATTTCAAATCATACAAAGTAATAAAAATACGGATATAAATGCTGGATCACTCACTACAGTTGGGAAAAAAATGGTAGTAGAGGTAATACTGTGGAACGAAACTGATTCTATTGGGAAAGAGCTAATGACGTGAAATCCAATAGCAAATGCAATCCAAAAATTTGCGACAAATAGTATAAGCCACTCGAACTGAGATATTTGGCTGCGACAACAGAAAAGCATGGTGAAATTGGTAAATTAATCAAAAATTAATATAACACACTCACTTTATAGAGTTTTTCTTTGTCACTAACAGCTTGAAGCAATTTTTGAAGCTGAAACATAAAACGAAATTTAGTTTAACTTTTGCAGCATTCACAGAAAAATGTGTGCACTCACTGTACATTGTAGCACGTATGAGCATGCTTATTGCTACAAATTATTTTTGAACATTGATACAAATTTAGTGCAATAAGGAATGCGGCGCTACAGATTTTGTAGCTATAAGCATTATGATTGCCACAAATTCAGTAGTTGTAAACATGACAATACATGTCACAATATACAGTGAGTGCACACATTTATCTGTGAACGCTGCATTTTTACATGCAGTACTGATATTTAAATTAATTCAATTTTTTTGTCCAACTTCATATATCCTCCACGTTTTGCCTCATTTGTCTGCCTTCCTCTGTGTCTGAAATTCTCTTTTTTTACTCCACTGATATGACACTGAATGGATGCGAAAGTCATAGCTCAAGTTATATACACTTCTGATTCTGTTTTTATGATTTTAGTATAAAAACTGTACCATTAAAAAGGTTTTGGCTACCGGCTTTCGCAACAGCAGCCCTATCGCGGAGTTCTAGCTATTGTAACACATAGACTAATGGGACTGCGACGGCTAGACAATCGTACGTTATGAAAACTAAGAAGCTTGTTTGCTCTGTAGAAGCGGACATTTTAAGCGTCGGAGCTGTGAAGTTTAAGTGAAGTTTGGGTTTGTGTCAATGAAAAGGCTCTGAACCATTGAGATTCGGCAGGAAAGTTTGCAACAGTTACGTCAAAACCACTTGTTTTGAACAGCAGCGTGCAAACGAATAACTTGGGAATGATTGATTCGATTTCGCTAAAGTCCGCACAAAATACAGGTAATAATATAAATTGCTCTCATTATTATGAATTATCCTATGACCACGATAAAATGTAGGCGGTCATATTTTGAAAAGTGAAACTAAATCATGTCCCATTTTTCGGTATACTAAATAGCACCACTATATCGCATTTCACCATATCGCTGGACACATTTTAAGTGTAGCAGTTTCCGCATTAATTATTTAGGTTCCACAAACCAAGGTACGATCCAACACGATAATGGAAATATGGTTATGGGATTATGTAAAAATCTTATAACTGTGTCTTTAACCATGAAGGTCCATAAAAGCAGAACGTACACGTATGCTGCGATGCTTTGTTCGATGAATTCGTTTTGTACAACGTAGCTTTTCGCATACCCAACGAATAATATAGTAGAATGATTTTGGCGACGGAATAATGTTAAATGGCGGAGGTAACGTTCCACCTTCTTCAAAATATTCGATCCAAAGTTTGCTTCTCGCGAATTTCCATTCCACATCAGATTGATTCTATAAATCATTGAATACAAAATTAATTCTATATATATATATGCAATGCTAATTCATAATCAGGAAATAATATTAACATTTCAGACTAGAGACAACACTTGCAATAGTTATTGCGTGTTTTTCGGAAACGACTACTATTTTAATGACTTACTTAATGACTATTGTAATTGAAACTGTCGCTTGATGCTATTTTCAGGAAGAGGACTTCAGCACCCTAATATATAAATCATCTCTCTCTCTCAACGAAAAATTGCCTACTACAATGAAATAACTTAGCTTTTGAAACATTCCGGCTTTGAGTCGAGTGTTATAGATGAATCTATAATTTAATCTAAAGTATTGAAATCTGCATATATGTTAATGTATATGTATTCTAAATATGACTTTTTGTCGGTAATATATAATGGCATGTAAAAAAATTTAGTCAAATTATGGCAGTACATTCTCGAGCAACCTCGTCATAGTACTGTCGCTGCGGAAATCGTTGTGAAAAGAGACGCCAATCTTCGCCCAAAACAATAGCGATTGTGTAATACAGGTAGTGGGGGTAGCATAAAATGAATCAATGCCTTAGTTGACGCTATATATATATATATATCCATGATAATGATTACTGGAAAAATTCGTCATTTTATAACAACTTATATACTACTAGAAATAGATAAGCGTTATTTAATAACAACGCTTAAAAGTGTAAAAATCTTAGTTAACCCAATAGTCAAAACCGAAGAGCTTTTTAACCATCGTTTCGAAAAACTCACCTTACGCTAAGAAGTTATGTTATTTCGAAACTACTCTGTTTCAACAAATGTGCATATTCTGTTCGTTGCTGTTAAATAGAGTTTTTTGCGGTTACACCTCCGTATGGCATATAGTTACTCTGTGACAACACGAGGTGGCCGCAACTCAGTGCGTAGAGCCGGAACCATAATGTTCAAGTCCTGCTGTCAAGCTTTGAAAAGGTAACTGGCCTAAAGAAAATGAGACTTAGGCGAAGGGCGTAGGCCATGGTGCAGGCAACCAAATATTTTCTCCGCCTACCCAATTCTTCTTCGTAATTTACCGCATTTTTAAGTATTTTTCTTTGCAAACTTTGTAATACTGTTCATAATTCGGCATGGGATGGAGAGGTGATGAGCGTCTGGGGGTGAGAGGGCGAATATGGCTGAAAGGAGGGAGTCAGTCCCTTAGGGAGTAACCCCACCCACTCTATCGACACCTATAACTTATATGGTATACTACAAATGCATTCTGCCCGAGAGTTTAAGACATGCCAACGTATATATATAATTTTTATTGTTTTTTTATAACAAATTTTCCACAAAACGCTAGATAATAAAAACGTAGAAAGTGGTTAAATCTTAATTTAGCCTAAGGGCAACAAAGTCAAACTTATTTGATTAGTTTCTAAAATCTCACATAATTCTATGTTTATTTACATGTAAGAATAATAAAATTTTAAGGTTATACATATCTCGGGAATATATTTCGTTCTAATTACTGCAATAATCAGTAGCAAGAATACATAAGGGAAGAGTATGATATTAGGAAGAGTATGTCATCCAACACAAGCGTTTCTGTCTATACGCCTCTCATTTCTGGAAGTCATCATACACGTCCTTTTTCGATAGCACAATGAATGCAGACAACTATCTTATGAAGCTGGCAAATGGATTTTGTTTTAATATTAAACAGTTACCAAATATTGACAGGATTCATTTTATGCATAATGGCGCGGTTTGTGATTTCATTTTGTGATACCTGTACGACGTTGGTTGTAGGAAACTTTCCGTGACCGCTGGCTGGTCGCCAACGCCCTGTCGAGTGGCCTGCTAGTTCTCTTGAATTAAAGTTTCCTGAATTTTTCTGTGGGGAGTATTGAAGGAAAAATATACAAACGTAAACCACAAACACTATGTGCATGAAACTGAGGCTATGTCTCCTTCTGGAGCCTGAAACGGCTCAAAAAGTCTGCTAAAGTGTGCGCTTTCGACTAGAAGAATGCATTGATTTTGGAAGCGCCCAATTTCGCACTAAGGGTAAGTATTATTCATCAAAAACCTAAGTCGTAAATGAAAGTACGAGCATACCAAAACGCTAACAGATATGTTTTCTATTTGGCGTGCTATATCACTTTAATGCATTACTTATGGAACACCCTATAATTTTAACGATACAATGAAACTACATTTATTTTTCTCAGAAGAAATGTAATCATTATTTTGTGTGATAATTATCATTGAAGCAATTAGTTCATGCCTTGTAGGTTACATTTATCGTTTTATGTTGTAGAAAGCTGTCGACCAGTCGGGGGGAGGGGTTCGGGTTTCCACAACGCCAAAAAAGTTGTGCGAGTCGAAAGCTATGAATTTTTAGATAAACTAACTTTAAGACTCAAATCATTTACAGTAATAGCTTGTGGCAGTTGTGATAATTGAAACGTATATATGCCTACAATTGTCTACACTATCGTTTCTGCTTTGTATTTTGAATTGTAACTGTACAATAACTGAATAGTTAAAAGCTTTATTGATAATAATGTCACAGCAATCCACACAAAACACAGTGATTATCGATTCAGCTGTGGAATCGAGTGGGTAATTTTGCTTTAAAACTGGTAGCAACTGTGTGAAGTTGAGAGTTTAACACAATGCAGTGCATGCAAAGTTTTGTGCAAAACATCTACTTAGCACGCAGCGTGTATTGTGCTAACAACTGCATTTAAAAAAACTATTACATCTTGAACATCATGTAAAGAAAACTCAGTAACGCTGTAAACATGTAGCTGTTGCGAAACATTAGAGCTACATATTATCAAAACTAATCAACACTTGGCTGTTAAACTTATAAAACGTAGTGCGACCTTTTACTAAGAAAATAGAAATGCACAGAAAATGCGTTGCCTAGACCGAAAATTAAATCCATTCGTTTTTGTTCGATTTTAGGAACAATAATACAGCGTTGAAGGTATTCGATTGCAGCTAGAAATGTGCAGTAAGCCAACAATAAACGCTGAAATACTGCTAAGAAACTTTTTGGATAGCTCTTGAACAAAACCCAACATTTCGGACAGAAGAAGAATTCGAGAACAATAATACAGCGTTGAAGGTATTCGATTGCAGCTAGTAATGTGCAGTAAGCCAACAATAAACGCTGAAATACTGCTAAGAAACTTTTTGGATAGCTCTTGAACAAAACCCAACATTTCGGACAGAAGAATTCGAGAACAATAATACAGCGTTGAAGGTATTCGATTGCAGCTAGTAATGTGCAGTAAGCCAACAATAAACGCTGAAATACTGTTAAGAAACTTTTTGGATAGCTCTTGAACAAAACCCAACATTTCAGACAGAAGAAGAATTCGAGAACAATGATGATATGTAGTGCATGAAACATTAGTGCTGATGTTAATCTATATTCCTGCCACCACCTCTGTAATATGAGCAGTGCTTAGACCTAATCAGACTGTAACCATTTGCGATATCCTACGGCCTTGGAAAAATGGTTACTATTTTACTGAAGGCTACAAATTTCTATTAAAGCTGTAAGTCATTTAGCTGCCAGCTGCAGACAAATGACAACAATTTTTACTACATAACTGTGTGGTTAAATATTAAAAGGTCTAATTCAAATTCTGGATTTTCAATTTGACACAGTTATGTAATATTTTTTGTGAAATTGCATTGCAATCGATGAAATATTTGATTTTCTAACAAAGTTTCGACGCAGAATTAAAGGTTTTTTACATAAATATATTAAGTTTATTAAGACATTATAAAGGGAATTAGAACGAAAAGTTATTGAACTGACTGTAGCTGAAGGTAATATAACTTCAGCGATATTTCCTAACCAAGCCATGTGAATTTCTTAGATTTCAGCTATAAAAAAGTTAGATACAAATACAAAAATTTAGATGTTTCAGTATTTTTCAGCTTTTGTTTCGACCAATCTCTATTAAGTTTACTTCATCGAAGATTTATGGTAGTGACAAAGTTGTCATCGGTCGAAATCACTTTACCCTTAATATAGCTACTGTCTCGCATCTATATATAACTAAAATTTAATTTAATCTTTTGTTATGATCAAACATTCGTCGGAGAATCGAACTTTTTTGAAGCTGCGATAACATAAATTTTATGCCAGGAAACTGGAGATATATGTCATGCATTGACTAAACGGTGTGAAATTTTTAATCAAGGTTTAGTAAAGTTTAACTCAATGTTTACTAGTAACTCTATCGAGATTGCAGAAAGTAGTGAAGCATAGGTACACCTACGTCTTTTGCGTGCACAGCCAATCAGTTGTCGATAGCATAAGTCGATATGCTATATGTGTATATCACACAATACCGCACAAGTTAGAACAAAACTAACACCTGCAATAAGTTTACCATGCCCCAAAACCCCCAAGTGCAGGCTATCAGCCTCCCAGGACAGTAACAGTAAAATTAGGAATTTTGGATCGATGAACCGTGGCAGCGCTATACCCCCGTACCCGTAGAACCATAAATCGCAGAGCAAAATCAACACCAGCAATGAGATTGCCATGCCCAAAAACCACCAAGTAAAACGTTTTAACCGCCCAGGACGTCAGAACAGATTTTCAAATTTTGGGGGTGCCATGCCTCAAACCCCATGAACCGGTGCCGTAATCGAAAAACAAAAAGAGGCATCGGCATTCACCGTTTTACTATGAAATAAACCCAACCAGAGAAAAAAATTCGAAAGTTAAGATAAAAATAATCTTGCTTCCGTCATGCGCACTAAAACTAGTCGGTAGTGGAACTACATTTGTGAGCGGAGCTTGGGCTGTGGCATTACGAATGTAGGTACTCAATTTTCTGTTCTTCAAATAACTACATTGCATAGGGCATAGGGCTTTATCATTGGTAAAAATATTATGTTTCAATTCTTCGACCCAAAAAACCTATAATGGTTTGATCGAAACGATTCTATTTCAATAAATAAAACAAATATTGCAAAATTCTTTATTTTAGCTGCATAAGCTTAACTAATTAGCTAATTACTAATTAACCACTCAAAATTTTTTAATCCCAAATATCAGGTGCGCACTCTGACATGATAGGCTTTCAAACAAAAAAGTTTTTTAAAATCGGTTCAGTGGTTCTTGAGATCCGTCGGACCGAACGAACGAACGAACTAACGAACGGAAGGACATCGACCTTTTTAATCCCAGACAGGAAATAACTAGTCAGTAGTGGAACTACATTTGTGAGCGGAGCTTGGGCTGTGGCATTACGAATGTACTCAATTTTATGTTCTTGTAACTACATGGCATAGGGATTTATCATTGGTAAAAATATTATATTTGAATTCTTCGACCCAAAAAACACTATAATGGTTTGATCGAAACGATTCTATTTCAATAAATAACACAAATATTGCAAAATTCTGTATTTTGGCTGCATAATATTAACTAATTAGCTAATTACTAATTAACCACACAAAATTTTTTAATCCCAAATATCAGGTGCACACTCTGACATGATAGGCTTTCAAACAAAAAAAAAGTTTTTTAAAGTCGGTCCAGTGGTTCTTGAGATCCGTCGGACCGAACGAACGAACGAACGAACGGACGGACATCGACCTTTTTACTCCCAGACAGAAAATAGAAACTTTTCGCTCGGCTTCGCCGAGCTCTGCTCAATGAGGTAAAAAACATTTGTTTTCCTCTCTGACCCCGAACCTTGGGGGAGCCATACCCGATACCCATTGAACCATGGGTCATAGAGCAAAACCAATACCGGAAATGAGTTAATCATGCCCGAAAACCCCCAGGTAAAACTTATCGGCCGCCCAAGACGCCAGAACAAATTTTCAAATTTTGGGTCGAGGAACTATTGGGGCACCATGCCCCCGTACCTCAAACCACACAAATCCAGAAAGGTATCCTTAATCGAAAAACAAAAAAGAGGCATCAGCATTTATCATTTTACTATGAAATAAAACCATCCAGATAAAAAATTCGAAAGTTAAGATACAAATAACCTTGCTTCCTTGAAGGGTACTAAAATGGGGTGAAAACCCCCCATTTTGACCTCTGACTCCAAACCTTGGGGGCGCCATACCCCTGTATCCATGGGACACAGAGCAAAACCAACACCGCCAATGAGTTTCCCATGCCTGAGAACACCCAAATTAAAGTTTTCGCCCAGGACCTCAGAACAAATTTTCGAATTTTGAGTCGGGGAACCAATGGGGCACCATTCCTCAAACCCCATAACTCTAGAACCGGAGCCTTAATCGAAAAACAAACAAAGAGGCATCGGCATTTATCATCTTACTATGAAATAAAACTAATCAGAGATAAAAATTCGAAAGTTAAGATAAAAATAAGCTTGCTTCTGTGAAGGTTACTAAAATGGGGTGAAAACCATCATTTTGACCTCTGACCCGAATCATGGGGGCGCCATACCCCCGTGCCCATTGAACCATCGGTCATAGAGCAAAACCAATACCGGCAATAAGTTTCCCATGCCTGGGTGAATTTTATCAGCCGCCCAAGACGTCAGAACAAATTTTCGAATTTTAGGTCGAGGAACCATTGGGACGCCATACCCCCGTACCTGAAACCCCATAAATCCACAAGCGGACCCTTAATCGAAAAACAAAAAAGTGGCATCGGCATTTATCATTTTCTATGAACTAAAACCATTCAGAGAAAAAAATTCGAAAGTTAAGATAAAATAACCTTGCTTCCGTGAAGGGCGCTAAAATGGGGTAAAATGGGGCAAAAAATCAATATTTTGACACCTGACCGCGACCAGACCATAAATCAAAAAACGGTCGGGGATGTACACGATAAATCGACCATGCCAGTTTGAATGAGCCCAAGATCGTGAAAATCGGTTAAGGCTTTCCCGAGTTATGGCCGATCACACACACAGACGGAATTTAAAAGATTTCACCCCTGCAACAAACAATCTCCGCTACGTTTCACTACGTTCTGAGTACTAAAATATTATTTAATGGTTCGTTGAATATGTATATCACGCATTTTACAAGCATATGGGCAATTACATCCAAGTGAGCGCAGCTGATGAAACAAACGCAATACTTAGTGATCTGGTCAACAGTATGTGTGTTCGAACTGGCTGGTTTGTGCTGTATAGCATGTCGAAAATCGCAAACCTCTTTCAAATTGTTCGTGATCTACTTAAACCAACTAAATAAGTTATCTACTATTACGTAATTTATCACACACACACTGGGTTGGCGGAAAGTAAAAACGTGGCTTAAAAATCGCAAACAATCTCAAAATCATACATGCTCGAGTTCCGACGCCCCAGGCAGGTAGCATGATCTTCGAGGGGGATTCTTCTGTCTCTGGGTAGTCTTTCGGTCGATCGGCGAGGGGAGGGGGCTGCAGCTCCTCACGGGATTGCCTCCTATCACAATGCATGATCAAAATATACGCAACAACAGTAAATTTATGGTGGTTACAATCGTTATTAACGCAAAACTAAAGCACGAAATGATAGAAAAATGTATGATGATAAAGGACAAATGCAAAAGATAAAACAATGTCATAAATACCGCGCTACACCTGGTCAAAATTCACATCTTGCTTTATGTTCACCAAAATCAGGGACGGTAAAATTTGAGCACAACCAATTATATTGAACTCACTTATAAAGCACCCGGATATTATGTGCATACATTGTCCCATTATTTCAAATCGAATTTTTATTAAACATTTGTCAGAACGTAGTGAAACGTAGTGGAGATTGTGTGTTGCAGGGGTGAAATCTTTTAAATTCCGACTGTGTGTATGTGACCGGCCATAAGTCAAGAACGCATTAACCGATTTTCATGATCTTGGGCTCATTCGAACCGGTATAGTCGATTTCCGTGTATATCAGCGAGCGTTTTTTGATTTCACGTCTGGTTCCGGGGTCAGGGGTCAAAATGTGGGGTTTTTTTGCCCCATTTTAGTACCCTTGACGGAAGCAAGGTTATTTTATCCTATCGAATTTTTATCTCTGGATGGTTTATTTCATAGTAAAATGATAAATGCCGATGCCTCTTTTTTGTTTTTCGATTAAGACTCCCGTTCAAGAGTTATGGTGTTTGACGTAAGGTGCCCCAATGGTTCCCCGACCCAAAATTCAAAAATTTGTTCTGACATCCTGGGCGGCTGAAAAGTTTCACTTGGGGTTTTCGGGCATGGGAAAGTCATTGCCGATATTGGTTTTGCTCTATGACCCGTGGTTCTATGAGTACGGGGGCATGGTGCCCCCAAGGTTCGGGGTCAGAGTTCAAAATGATGGTTTTTCAGGCCATTTTAGTATCCTTCACGGAAGCAAGTTTATTTTATCTTAACTTTCGAATTTTTTCTCTGGTTGGTTGTATTTTATAGTAAAATGATAAATACAGATGCCTCTTTTTTTCGATTAAGGCTTTGGTTCTGGAGTTATGGGGTTTGAGGTAACCTCGTGGTTCCTTGACCTAAAATTTGAAAATTTGTTCTGACGTTTTGGGCGGCTGATAAGTTGCATCTGGGGTGTTTTGGGACATGAGAAACTCATTGCCGGTATTAGTTTTGTAACTTGTGTTGGTATTGTGTGACGTCCACATATAGCATATTGACGAATGCTATCGAGAGCTGATTTGATGTGCACGCAGAAGGCGTAGGTGTACCTATGCTTCACTACGTTCTGCAATCTCGGTAGAGTTACTAGTATATTATGATTTAGTAGGAATTAGAAGAGTTCTTCATTCGGCTTCATTTTATATTGAACTTTGTGGGATTCGATTTCGACTTTGTGTGTTTCAATCGGGGTGTCATTTATTTTTCGTAACGCTCGGCTGACTGACAATTCGGTATATATTTTATTCAATAATTTTTGCCGGATTGGTATCAAATATCAAATAACGTATCAAATAAGTGGTTGGTAAAAACATAAATTTGCTATATATAAGCTGATTTTGTGGACCAATTTTGGATTATTTTATTCACATGGAACATAAAGAGAACGCATTCCTCAATTAACCCAGTCCTATTCCTAACATGTGCCAAAGCCCTTGCCTGAACGCTAAAGATCTCTACCACATACATGAAACCATTAACTAATATGACGCTGATAAACCCATTGGCTTAAATATTATTTGATACCATTTTGCCTTTGTATTATTTGATCTTTAACGGCGCGTCATATTTTGTCATCTGTGGCACTGGTTGATTGAGCGCATCGACGTGGTTCAAAAATTTATCGATCCCGTGCCAATTAACCCTTTCATGCCCGAATTAATTTGTGTATCGTGCAATGTTTGACAAACTCAAGCCTGAGCCAGGTATCGAACCCGAAACGCACGGGTGAAACTTGTGTACGCAAACCACTGAGCTATCGGAGAGCTGTTGCTCGGTTCCTTAAGGAACCTCACAATACGAGGGACTAGCAACGCACGTTCAAATGTACGATATACGACAAACTCAGTAAACACAACGAGTCGCAATGTGCGTTGGGTCCATTTGGGAATAGTGGGCATGAGAGGGTTAAAGGCAGAAAATATATAACGCTACACATATTCAGAGTCTTTCTGTAAAATTCAAAAAATTTGCACTGTGCAGAACGAGGTATGATAATTTAGCCCTAGTCTTGGGTCGAAGGTTAGCCGCTGTTTTCCGAGCCCGGCAACCGCACTGTAGTGCAAGACTAGCTCCACACGACGCTGAGAGTATTTACTGCACTACTAGTATTAAAAATTATGGATATAGAAAAGCTAATAATACGACAAAAATTGTAACTTGAAGATTGCATGGTGCGGTTTTCATGCTGACTGATTCTTGTTCAAATATTCGGTACTCGAACCATGGCTTCAAAATTGTATTTCCTTTACCGAAAATCTTCAAGTTAATAATTTTTTCTATTTCAATTATTTAGCCCGACATTTTTAAACAGCTTTAAGGTATTTCTGTTGCTAAAAACTTCACTAACACTGTTTTATCAACCTCAATCGTAAGTTGTTTTCCGATAGCCATGTTTGTTGATAAAAATTGACGCAGGTGTATTCACCTTCAGCAGCTATTATTGAGACGAAGCATGTTAAAATATAATGGGATTCGGTGGATAATGACTAGATACGGTAAAATAGAAATATAGCAAATAGCAAACTGACAGCAATCAAGTCAAGGCTGTTTGATACTAATAACACTTACTGAAATATATTGATACGAATTGGACATCATTGCTATTAACATATTTAAAAGCACAACGACTGAGATGACACCATAGGTACCGAACATTGATTTTCCTGCCCATTCGGTAATCATATGGGGCTCTTTGAGTTGGAGATGATCTAGATCAACGAGTCCGAATATTGCCCAAAACAAAGTTTCCACAGTGTTGAATAGACTAAAATTAAATAGGAACATTATTTTTTGTTGACAAACTTATTTTCTATGATGTGATCAACACAACCACCAGTGGATAGGGTAGCTCGAGCCCTCCATCATTTGGTGGGGGCAGATCTGATCTTGACTTGAGAGGGGTCGGTTGAATTCATAACTGTTTTTCGACGGCCCCCCCACAAAACCTTAAGGTTCCATCTACTGCGACAAATCATGGGGCTGTTCACCAAATGAGGGGTTATCATATTCTGGTTTACATTAGATGACATGGAAGTGCCATTACCTTCTCTTATCTACTCTTGATACAACCAATATGAGAATTTCCTTGAAAAACTCAATGCATCACCTAAATCGCAATTACACATGTAATAAGTAAGAGCGAAATTAATTTGAAGAAATAATATAATATACATTGTAGTTACTAATATATTACCATACCAATGATTATTTAATAAAATTATGTACGTAATACATTAACCATGATAATTCCAGGCGCAAATCCCGTCACCATAAGTAAGCCCCAGCATAACTATAAGATTAGCAAATCAGGTACATGCATCGGTAATGATCCTCACCTTTGACCTGTCTAAAACTATAGCTTGTTTGTTGAGCTCTGAAACTCAGAATAACGAAAACAATTGAAAATTCGAAAATGTTAATATCTAACGACAAAATGCATACGGTATGTAGATTCCTACAATATTCATTGATTTAATTCAAAACTTTTGTACAAATTAAAGGTTTTTCAAGTTTTTAATTGTCTAAGACATAGATTTTCCAGTGATATTAACCCTACAGGAAAACTGCCAAGGCCATTGCAAAATTTGGCGGTTGATGTGAGCACAGGATATCTGTTTAAAACTCGCAACCCAATTGCTTTGTCAATGGTTTTTAGCTTTCATATTTTAAGTTAAATATTAAATATATCGTGGATGCATCAGAATGTGCTGAAGTTGTGAAAAATTGGTTAATATCAAATATGTGTCATGTCCTCGTGGAAAGTAGTTGGGCATGCATTTAAGGTGAAGGCAGTCAGAAAAATATTTTGATGCAAATGAAGTGATCAAAGAAATTTGACATGCTAAAAGTTCCAGAATTACCAAGTGCCCCTGGATACAAGGGCGCAGCATGCTATTTGAAAGTGGGGGGACGCGGCATTTCAAATTGTGGGCCGTAAGGGAATATTGCGGGCGACCTAGGGCAAATCTTATTTTGTCGGTTTTTGTCGAAAAGTGGGTGTGTACCCTTTTGCTGCGCCCCTGTCTGGAGATTCCAACCAACTCACAGTTATAACAGAGTACGAATTTGACATCATAGCAATTAACATATTTAGCAGCACGACAATTGCTATGGTTGAATATGTGCCAAACATTGTTAGTCCAGCCCATTCGGTAAAATAATGATGATCTTTAGTGCGAAATCGTTCCAGATCAACTAAACCGAACGATGCCCAAAATAACGTTTGTAATGAATTAAATAGGCTAAAAAACAATAATCCCATGTGTCACTTATATGACATGATGGATGCGTGTGGTCTTAATGTGGTATATATGGCTAGCGTCAGTCTAAGCTGACACGTTTGATCTTCTTATTTGGCTATATATTTCTAGCTTCAGCACTTGCATTTGATAGTATATATTATATAGTACTACATTCATTTTGTAAATTAAACTTCTTGTATTGTGCAACACAAGTGTTGTGGAACTTCAGATGATCACACCCATTTGCATTTTATTGACGTGGCTGGATCTTCCAAATCTTCCATCTTACAAACACTAGCAATGAAGTTTATGTTGTAAACTACAACATATATATTGCGGTTAACTATCCTAAATGTCACTATTGTCATTATATCATTCGGCATTTCCGTAACGTAAATATATGTGCCGTCAGTTGAAATTGACACTAAGTACGAGTGGGCACGGGTAAACGACATTCGGTTATAGCGATTTATTATACGTTTTACTACGCATTGGCAACAAATAGCATAATACAAATGACGGGAATCGTCTTTTAGCAAACGTCCATTCATATTCTTTAATACGCATCCCGTCCTATCGGTAATACGTAATGTTCTACCATAGGGCCGCAACTTGAGTGGCTTCAATCGGAGGGCTGGTGCTCCCTCACCCGGCAGTAAACTGTTCTACTTTCTAACGATATAACATCCGGCACCTAAAGGCGACATATGCTGCCGATGAAACGGTAACCAAGTGGCTGCCGTCGCGTCTACGCGTGCTTGTGTTGCGATGTTGCGAAAATCTAAACGGTATTTTAAAGTTATAGGACAAAAAATTGGTGTAACAACATCAAAAGTAAAATCCAAATCTACGACAAGTGATTGGACTGCACTGTCCACTTCGACCAAAATAGGGTTATATTTGCATTCAGTGCATATATATGATTCAACACGGGTGGATTTTTAGATTTGCTGTCGACAAGAGGTTTTTGACACAAATCAGTAATGATGTTGCACTATGAAAACTGACTGGCGATGATGTTGGTTACAACGCTGTAAGCCGACATTTTGGTGCAACTGTTAAAATTATGCCTGAGCCCACTATAGGTGCGTACACCGAGGTTGTTTTTTTGTCAAAATCACTAATTTACTCGCTCAGGAATTTGCGTTCACATTTCTGACATTCGAATTTTAGTGAACGCGAACATGGGTTCTGAGACGTACCAATGTAATTTGCGTTCCCGGACATTTGTCAACTTAGCATATTTTTCCGGGTTCATCAAATGACATTATGGATCAGACACCAATGTTCGCAGTCTATTTATGTATTATATCATACAAAAAAACGCGATTGGCAATCGCATTTTCACATATACGCGGTCAACAAAATGCGATGCTAAATTGCAAAATAGTAACCGCGGCCAGCGCCTATGCGGTGCTGTATCGTGAAGCGTGTACGCGTACATAAGGGTGATCGTGATTTATTCGCGTACATCGCTTTTATGATGTGAACTAACATGACAAAATAACAGCCCAGGTGTACGCACCTAAAGTGAACTCACGCATAACCAGATTGTTTCAAACGGTGCCAAATGAAATGGCTCAAAATCTCGTCCACCCTTTTCGGCAAAAATCGAATAAAATTGGATTTTTCCCATAGGCGCACGCATATTTTCCTTACGACACCATTTTGAGTTGCAGCCCGCTTCAGAATAGCGTACTGTGTCCCTGGCAGTAGGTCTTACAGCGGGTTGAGGTCGACAAAGAGCAAAGAACACAACATGTATATACTATACACATGTTGGTTACTGTGCTCCTCAGTGTCGTCGGTCTCGTTTTTAAAATTCAAGACGATATATAATTTATATTGTATCATGAAACAACTTTTGGTATGTAGGTTACTTCCTTCCCTTTCACATCCACGCAGGTATTTTCGTTTCGTTTTCATGTTCAAATAATGTCAGACTATAAAATATACCCCTTCTACAGCGCAGTACTTTTTTATATATTTGTGATAAATCCGTGCCCTATAAAAACCTGTATTTAAAATAAATAGATTTTTGCAGCACGATAATAATTTAAACATAGTACCTGGAATAGAATAACTAATGCAGTACATGGAATAGACACCAAACGGATACACTTCTTTGTAAACATTCAATAAATTTTGATAACAGACGAAAAAGCGGTTTATTTTGACTCAATTCAGTTATATTTCCTGCAGTATATGAGGATCTGTTTGGCAGTGTATTTGTGTCGGAAAGCGAAGATGAGATTCATCAAGTAAAGGTAAATGTCGATGTCATTTTCAGGGGTCCGGACGTTATAACATTAGTAAAAAGACCAGCTGAGTAAGGGACGGCAACTTTTCCCGTCTTAGGCTTAGACTTGGTATAAAGCTCATATAAGGACCTTAACTATAGGCTAAGGCTCAGGCTTATGCTTAGTATATCGATAACTACATTTCACTTCCGCCCCTACAAGTTATATTAGCTGTGTAATGAATGTAGAAATTATAGAGACCAATTTTAGCTTATGGTGTGATATACAAATATAATCAAATTGAGTTATAATATATGATTTTAGTTGTGTACCACCACATCATGGATCTTTATACAAAGTTTAATCGCCACGAAAGCTGATGGATATCGGATCGATATAATGTTAATAGAAGTATCGAGCTTAAGCAATTCTATAAATAGAATACAAGTTTACTTTGCGAATGACGAGTATTTTGGATCACACGAGTCCAAATAGTTTTCCATGCGACCCCGTTCGGCCATTGTGAAATCTCGATTAGAAGCAATTTCTTCCTGCATTCGTTCTCCATGCTTGCATTCCTGAAAATAATATTTTTAGAACCCTTGGGTTTAGTCTAGGTAATAGATTACTGGTATTAACTGTTTCTCAGATGAACTGTGAATTTTGAGCAAATTAAATAACTACTGGAGCAATGTTTGTGATTTTTAAGGTTGATTGCATTGCTGAAAAGGCACTGAATAATTCCAATAATCTATACCCTTATACAGCTATAATCTAAATGGAGTTTCCAGAATTCACCTACTTATCGGGCTGTGACAGCGAAATTACTATAGCTAGATGCGCCATGATTTTATCATTGCTAATTTAGTATGGCGTGTGGCTGCTAGTTGTTATGGTCCCTCCAATTTATTAAGGTTAAGATAACTGCTATATTTCAAATCTATCTAGGAACTGAGCAGATCAAATGATCCGTCATGTAGTGCAGTTCACTTTAACGACAGGTAGCGTAATCGTGCCGTTCTACTAATCTGAACATTGCGTGTGCAACTTCCAACTGCGCCTGTATTTTTGCGTTTTGCGTAGTTATTTGTTCAAACAAATAATTGTCGCTCCTCATGTGTGGCAACATTATCGAAGTAACATATCATTAATAAAAAGTTGGGTGAAGACCATGCTATCACGTCGGTTCTACTGATGTGGATTCATAAACGGTGAATTTGTATGTCAAAATCTATTCTATGTCAATTCACAATAATTGTTAACGAGCAGGACTGTAGGAGCTTAGCCAACGAGATAACGCTATTCAAGTTGAAAATACGACCACAAATTCCTAATAATTGAAAACCAATAACTAATGGCACACTGGCAACTTATATTTTAGCGATTTATATTACCGGCTGCGTCGCGTTGGCAACGGCATTTGCTTAAATTTTTTCTGGTACTCCCTTGCTCGAAATCAAAAAGCTGCGATTATTTTAAGGGAAGCATATAATAGGTGTATCGCCTTGTTCGCTAGGCGATTTCAAATTTAAACATTGTAAAAATTCAAATTTCTTTCAATACAAAAATGTAGAATAGTTAGTGAATCACCTGAGGAACTTTGCTAATGTGCTAATGTTATTGCTGATGCATTGACATTAAACATCCGTTAATTCGTGTAATAAAAAAATTTGTTTATAAATGGTATATTAGGAAAACCTATAGTCAGTTTTTTGTTTCAACACGATAGTGGTAGAAATTATCAACGGAAATTAATGCAATTTTGCGAGTAGGTGAGAACTAAGGTCTCCCGTTTTGTACCAGGTAGACCCTAAAATATCACCTTTCGAATTTAACGAAGGTAGCAATAAACAGTTTGCCTGTGCTTATGAAATTTCCGATAATATTTTTGAAGTGGTTGCGAAGAGCATGCATCGTACCAGTGATACTGCCTAAGTTGCAAACTGAAAATATTCAAACATTGTGTTATGCTTAAGCTAAACAGAAGTAAATACAAAACATTTCTTGCAAAGCTCTAAGCGTAGTGTCATACAAGTTAATGAGCGTTTATAAATTTTTGAAAATCGAACGGCTATATTGAAGCATCTCGTATTTTCTTAACATTTTAGTTCTAAGCAGCATTTGTTAGCATATAAGAATAGGCTCAATTAGCGCAATATCTTAGTTTGTTATACACAAAAAAAACAGCCTAATCATTCATAAAAACGATTGTAGTTATTTTTCAGTAAACACATTTTAATATAATATATATGCCAGTATGTAAAGTGTAAAATTGTAGCCAATGCATTCAAGTCATAATTTTTCAGTATTTCTTTACTCATGTAGTTGTTCAATACGTTAATTAATTTTTGCAAACGCCATTATTTTCAACAAGACCGACTTAACGAATATCAATAGAGGTTAGATTCTTGGAAAGAGCGAAAAAATACACTAAAAATAAGTTTTTTGAGCGATGTTTTTTCAAAGAAAGCTAAGCTTATTTTAGGAAAACAACGAAATTATTTTTCGTCTTAACTAGACACAGGTCTACAAGATTGGCCATAACTTCACTTTTAATGTAGCAGATAGAATCAAATAATGCCTTCCACGAAAATTGCTCAAGTATTAACTTAAATGACTTTTTCTTGAAACGCAATTTAATTGCAATTGATTGGAAAAAAGCTAAACTATTTTTCCGAAAATTTAAAATTAAAGAAATTATAAACCCTATTGACGTTGTCAAAATAATACAGTTCAAGTTGCCGAAAGCTTAAGATAGTATGATGGATCTCTTATGCGCGATAGAGTTTCAGTTGATAAAATCTGAATATGCAAATCAATATATATCTTTTGGAAAAATTTCGTAGAATAAAATCAGGGTAATACTGTGAGCTTTGAGACGCTATTTCAAGTGGATATGTCATCCGGCTGGTCCAGTTTATGTTTGTCAACCGAGCGAACCGATGGGTTGGATCTCTTGAAAGAGGGCGAAGAAGTGTACCTCTTTTCAAGAAAGGCTCGAGGAACTCCGTAGATAACTACCGCGGCGTCTGTTTGTTACCCATGGCAAGTCGCATCCTTGCTCGAGTCGTGGCGGCACGTCTAAGGTGGTGGACTGAATCGATAAACCTGGTTGACGACAATCAATGCGGTTTCCGGCCTCGGAGATCCACAGCTGACGCAACCCAAATATTCGTACGCATTCAAGAAGACACAGCCGACCTAAGGAAGCGTCGACAAAAGTTACAATAACAGCGAGGTGATGGTGGAGGTGATGTGGAAATAATATCGAACGACAACCAGGCGGCGCGTATACTAATATCAGAAGAAGCATACCCTAGAGTAAACAAGCCAGCACTTTGTGGCAGTGCTGACAGATTGTTCCGGACTGTCCGGCGATATGTCAAATGTAATTTTCGATCTACATGAGACAACAGCTTACTCAGTTCGGGGCATGGGAGGTAGCAGCGAGTCGTGGTATCCACAGCGTGGTCTTCGCCGCGAAGGCTGCCCGACGTCGCCAGTATTATTCAACATCTATCACCAGGCGGTGATGCGCGTTGCGGAAAAGAACGAAGACGAATTTTCCACATACATTTGGACGATCCGATCCCTTTCCAATCTGTGCGTTGTTGTCGCCGCCAATGATCAGTATCTCGTTTCTGGGACTGATGGCCAGTTGATGCTCAACCTCGTGTCGATACGCTTCCAATGAGGCTTCCCCATGCCCCCGCAGAGGCTGATACACGGCGATAAATCGCATGTCATCGATTATCACCGCCGTAGTCCGATCACCATGATGTTTCCTTTGTTTCCCTTTTATCCATCGCTCCAGCATGTCGCCCCATAGGATGATAGCTGTTCTCTTCAAGTGGATCACTGCTGTCGACGTTGTCCTTCTCCCATCCACACTGTCCCCGCCGTTTCAGATCGAATTTCCAATATTAATTCCACTTCCCATCGCTGCCGCCGAACGTATTCGACCGCCCGCCGTAGACGTGTTTGGTTGTTTTGGCGCAGCGACACGCCCTGCAAATTCCATGTCGTGAAGACCGACCAATCTTTCTCCTATTTTTTTGTTCCTTCGATTTTGCGCCGTCTTTCCTTCCTCCGTTTATTCCGCATATCCCGCATTTCCGCATTTTTTCTACCGCGCCATCCTCGCCTAATCGGTCCCGGATTAGGATGAATCGTTCGCAGTCTTATTCGTCTTACACTCGTCGCATGTCTAGCATCGCTGGTTGTGTTTGTTGCAGGCACGAAGGAGCCCTCGCCGATAAAATTTGTTGAGCGGGTTGAGGGTTGGCTGGGCCCGTTTCCCGCTGTCGTGTCGTGGGAGGTGTCGGGGGCCTCGTTGAAACTTCGGTCCCGTTCCCTGTTCCACGACCCCGGTGCCCCCTTTGCCGCACCGCCCCCGAAGGGGGCGTGCGTCTCCCGTCTTCGCCAACTTGGAGGCCGAGCACCAGGAAGACCGATGCCCTCTGCGTTTTCATCCCAAGCCTCATCGTCGTCATCATCATCATCATCATCTGCTTCCTCTATAAGAAACTCGTTGTTCTTTTGAATTCCTTTACCACCGCCTCTGTTTGCTTTCTTTGCCTTCCGTTTGATTGAAAACGTCATATAATCCTCCAAACCTTTCGCCACGCATTCAACTTCCAATCCTGCTTCTTTGCACACTGCACCCATTTCTTGCATGATAATCTGGGGAGTTGTGTCGTCGTAGATTGTGAAAGAGCACCGTTACATCGCGTGATAGACAGTATCCGACGTTGCACTTGATATGTGCTGCACCTCGGTATCGACCACACAAGTGACAGTGGTCTTTTGCTTTGTCGTCACTCTTTAGCCAACCGTTGCATAGGTAGCATCTGGTTGCACATCGATGATTTGCACGATCTTCTTCTGTCATAGATATTGGTTTCTGTTGTTGCATCC